>JANHGL010003590.1:55968-69752 GCA_024611195.1 Ceyx melanurus | reverse complement strand
AGGAAAAAAAGAGAAAACAGGAGCGAAGAAGAGGAGAGAGGAGGAGAGGCGTGGGTGGGGGTGGGGGGGGGGGGGGGGGGGGCCAGGGGGCAGGTTAGAGTGGCAATGACAGAGTGGCCCCAAGTTTTGAATGACGAGAAATTAAGAATTATAGAGATTTTGTAAAAGGGAGAAGTGACTATGGATGGAAGTATATCACAAACATATTTTAATCAGAACTGTGCTTTCCCTGAGTAGAGCCAAACAGTGCTTTTCAAGTCTAATTACCTTTCAAGGAGGTAGATTACTTAGTCTGTGTTTATTCGGGTACTAATTGCCTCAGATTAAGTAAAAAAGAAAACCTTAGTCGACAATAAATATTTCTCACATCCGTATCTGTCGGTTGGTTTGTCGGCAGAAATTTGGTGCAGATGAGACATATTTCAAAGGGGCCAGAGAATTACTCGACTTCTCTGAGGTGAAGGCAGCAAAAGTGGCAACAACCTGGAAAGTAAATAAATGAAATGCAAGGTATGTAGGGGTCACTATATAGCATAAGTATATCAAAATGATGAACAGCTTTGATGAAAATAGTAAACAAAACCACCCTCTCTTCCTGTGGCTTGTTTTACATTGTAATAAACCACTGACTCTATAACCTATCAGAACATGCTGAGATTTTATGCATCATTTCCAACTACTATTTGAACATTTGGTTTAGAGTAGTCATGAACTATAATTAATGGGAATTATTATTTTTTTTTTGTCCTGATAAAAAGCACACTTTATTGTATTTTATTACCTGTTGGTCCAAAGCTTCATTTAAATGACATAAATTCATTGTAGGTTTTAGGATGGGGATTGGGGGGGGGAGTTTGCATGTGATTATGATGAATTAACATTTACCATCTGTAATCAAACCCAGAAGTTTAGCTTACAATGACTAATCCAAATTTTCTTTGCTCGCTCCTGTGAGCGAGCTGGTAACACTGGGATGCCAAGATTTCAGCCTGCCAGGAGAGGGGAAAAGAAAAAAAAAACAACACAGCCCAGGCACCACAAAGACCATTGAGATGAATGGCTCTATTTTATGAGCCATAAAAGTTTTATTCATCTTGACACCAAAACAGGTTTAGGCAGCGAGTTGACACGCCTTAAATAAATAAGTGGAATTAATTCCCTGGCTCTTGAAACAATAGTGGCATGCCCGTAACACCAAGAGCTGCCCTGTTGTTTCCCGTCGCTGCTCGATATTTATATTATTTGTGGGTTGTTTTTTTTTTCCTCTGGGGCCTGGTTGCTCCACTTCAGATTCTTTCCCTGTTTTATTAGAGGTTGAAAAGGGTTCAAGACCTGGTTGTACCACTGCTCCCACCGACAGCTAAGGAACCAGTTTGGCGTCTGGTTTGTCTGTTGTTTTACTGCTGACCTTCAAATCAACTTTCCCCCCTGACCCCAGGAGGCATCTATCATGACAAGAGGCTGTTTAACACAAATGGTGCCCATTTATAGGGGAAGAGAGTCAGAAGATTTCCTTGGTTGTTGGTTTTTGTGGGTTTTTTTTGTTTGTTTGTTTGCTTTTTGGTTTGGGGTTTAGTTTTGTTTTGTCTTTTTTTTTTTGTATGTGGTGTTTTTTTAATGAAGAATTTGGTTATTCACCCCTTTTCTCAGTCACCACAGGTGAAATCCCTCCTAGCAGCTGGCTTATGAAATAATGCAAGGGGAGGCCTTAATGAGCTGAAAGCACCCTCAGCTGGAGATAAATATATGCAAATGAGATGCACAAACAAAGGAGCCGGGACAGAGAAATATCTGCAATTCCAGCAAAATGCTGCCTGCAGCTAGAAGATGAACAGCTTTGATAAAATGGTAACAAAAAGCACCTTTTTCTCCTCCAGGTTGTTTTACATTGCAATAGAGTATTGTTATTGTAACCCATCGGAGCATGCAGAGGTTTTCTACTGCTGCTTAAAAAAAAAAAACAAAAAAAAAAAAACAACCTCAAAAAAACCCCAAACCACTAAAAAACCCCAAACCTCTTTAAACGTATATTTTTAAGGCATTCATAGGCTATGAGCAATGTGATGGTTTGGGGGTTTTTTTGGTTGCTTGGGGTGGGGTTTTGCGGGGAGAGGGATTGGTTCGGGTGTGTGTGTGGGGTGTTTAAAGGGTGTCTATTTTTTGTTTGTTTTTCTTTCTCTTTCTAAAAATATTTCTTTCCTGTTGGTTTCTCTCTGTCTTGGGATTACTGGTGATTTTTATCATGATGTTTTGCAAGTAAGGGGTGACTGTTGTATTTCTTAAAAAAAACAGAGTGTCAGTTTCAAATTTGGAGGGAAAATCCAAGGTGACAAGTAGCAAGAAACAGCTCGGGGCTGGGGGGGAAGGGGGGGAAAAAACAGACTTGAACGTTCACCAAACAGCACCCAAACAGGCAGCTTTAATGAAAGCAATCAAGCCTCTGAGCTAATTCAAAGACAGACATCTTAACATGCTGATTTTAATAAGCTTTTTAAAGGCAATCTCTAACTTTTAAAAGTCACTCTTTTTAGTATAATTGGGTTTTTTTGTTCATGATTTGCCAAAACAAACACAGCTGTTAAAATATGTTTTTGATATGTATAAGTAGCATATCTAGACAATGTTTTAAATTAGCCCTGGTTTTCGGGGTAAGAAAAGGAAAGAAAAAGGTTTACTTCAGATGAGTCAAAGACATTTTCCAAGCAGGGCTCGTCACATCAAAATAATACCTCTATATTCTTGTCCCTGCCTGTATGAATCCTCCAGTGCGAACATAAGGATGTCTTTTTACCTATAATCTTCTTCAGAAAACAACCCTGATCCTCTCTCAGAGATACACAGGTTCTCTCTGACAGGGGAAAAACAGGCACAGAAAATACAGTACTGTTTAACTTTTAACCTTATGATATAATTAAATAGATTGTTACGGATTTATAAAAGGAGGATAAATACTATAAAATTTAGAGCGCCTTTTACTCAAGGCAGTAACCACAGTTTTTATATCTGGCAAGAAGAAAAATAGACTTACCTTCTTTTAAAAAAATAAAAATAATTTAAAAACACACTCTTACTCGGTTATACGGCTCTGGTACTTACAGATGTTAGAGCAGACAGGCGTCGGATTTCCCAATGTCAAAAGATTTCCTAATTTTTCATAGACTTCTCCTGTTGCATTGTTGGCCCAGTGTGAAAGTCATCAATTTAATTTGTGGGGCTACATGCTGCAAATCAGGATAGAAACATATGTGTGCTTTAATGAACCCTAAAATCTGACAGGCAGCTCTCTCCCGCACTTGCCCCAAGCTCAGGGTTTCAAGAGTTAATAAAGACTTGGTTATATTAGGAAGGTTTTCTTTTTGCAGCCCAGGTTTGGAGCAGCATAATTATGTTCAACTGCTGTTATTTGAAAAGGGCAAACAGCATCTTAGGCGCAGAACAATGAAATTACAGCTGAGATTTAGGTTAGCAAAAGCCATCTTCTGCAGGCTTTTATGATTCATTATTTCCCATTAAATACAGTATTAGAAGTGTACACCAGATAGCTCATGGTTGCTGCGCTCAGAGCACATTATCTATATTACACAGGTCTGGGGAGCAGAATTAGAAAACTTTGGGGGAATGAGCAATATGTGTTTGCTGATAGAAGTACCATATGGCTCATCTTCCTCAATTGCTTTCATTGCGACTCTGATGCTGGAGAAATTAAAGTTTTATTTGATGTGGCACAGCTTAATGAACTGTCTTCTGTTAGGAAAATTGAATATGTTTCCTGTTATTTGAGCACAGAGCCCTCATGGTTTTGGCTGATGAGGGATGCATTATGTATTGTTTATTTAGCATTTTGAAAACAAAAGCAGATATTGGAGGTAAAATTGATTACTGTAGGATGTTATATAATCACATATTTTCTTTCCTTTTTCTTAGCCCTGCTATTATTTTTATAATGATATTTTTCTAGTGTCCCCCCCATAAAAAAAAAAAAAAAGGAGGGGATGTTGAGGCATATAATCTCTGCTTAGTTTTGAAGCAGCATTATAACTTCTAAAGCACAGGGAAGGACATGAAAGGGAAAAGTCCACTTACACTTGTATTAACCTGCAGGCTCAGTACTTGCCATGCTGTTTGTCTGGGGATGCTCAAGGACCATGCATGCATAGGGCTATGTCCTTAGAGGAAGACTCATTTCTCCATCCTGTCTGGAGGACAGAAAGGGGAACACCCAGACTTCAGTAAACAAATACCCTAAACCTCACCCAAATATGCTGGAGAGAGTTAGTTGTGAAATGTTAATGCCTGGAAGGAATCGTGTGGCTATAAACTGGAAGGATGTAAGAAAGTATTGATTGAGTGGAGCAGGACTGGCATTACATGGCACTGCAACATCAATCATTTATTTGAGGCAAGAAATAAATTCCTGATGGAAAGATAGCTCAGATCAAAGGCAAGGTTTGTTTTTTGGCTTTGTTTTGTAGCAAACAGAGACCCCTGCACAAGAAGGCACACATACATACCGCACCTGTATCATTGGGGTAGTCAGCAGAAGTAAGTCCAGTGATAGACAGGGCTGCGTGTGCTAACCCCACCTTCTTCAGTTTGTGATCAGACAACTTTAGCTCTGAAACTTAGGCAAAAAACCCAAGCCTTTGAAGTACATTCTTCTTTTTAATTCCACTTCTACTTGTTGGAAATTCTGCCCCATAACACCCTCTGCCTTTTGCTGTTACTAGTCTTCCAGAAAAAGGGGGTGGAAGGTAAAAACTAGCTGGGCTGTTCAGTGCTTTTTTCCTGCAGTCCGGGCTGCTCTAACAAAAAAAAAAAAGTAATTTGTCTTGTGTGCCCCGCGATAGTTGAGGACTCTGGCAAATGCACATGTTAAACAAGCCCTGCAGAATCTAAATAACATCCGTTAAAAAAGCAAGCCCTGATGTGTTTATAGCAGCGGGCCAAGGCGCGTGAGCCCTCACACCAGAAAATCTCCCATTGACGTCAGCGGGGCTCATGCTGATGCAAAGAGTGAAGGATGCTGCCCTGTACCTTAAGAAAAAAAAAAATAAAAATTAGTGGTATTGGAAAGAAGATGTTGCTCTTGAAAATGTCTTGGAGCAAAGTGGTTAAGCAAAGCCTGTACAAACAGCAACTATAAATATTTTCCATTCTGTACAGCTCTTCAAACAGTTCACTGCTGTAATTTCAGATGAGCTGAAAAATAAATATATAATAGTATGGGTGATGGGGAGAGAAAAAAAAGAAAATCACATTGCAACCAATGCTGAAACCACCAAAACTACTACTTTTTTTTTTTTTCTTTCTTTCCAGCTAGAATCTATTTCCCAGAGAAGAAACTGGTCAGTTTTTATGAAAGGCTGATCCATGAGAGGAACCTCCTCTGAGGAAGACCATTATGCATTGTTATCAGCATGGTGTAATTTGACTGTTGACAAAGTATCTGTGGCAGTAAGAATGAAAGCAGTTAGAAGTGTGGTGGGCTGTAATCAAGAAGATGCTTAGCTGTGCAACACTGCATCTTGAGCAGATTTGAATCAACATTGCCTTGAGGGGACACACACACACACACACACACACACACACAAAAAGTCCATTAATTTTTAGTGGGAAAATTAGAGTGGCACTTGATGAAGTGAAATTTGACATGCGTTAATTGCTCCACAGCTCTCCTAATTAGAGATTTTCAAATTCTTTTACTGCTGTCAGCCTGATGCCACATTGTCTTGATGGACCAATAGTAAAATTGCAAATTGGTTTGATCAAGAAGTTGGACTTGGAGATATTGGACTCTGGCTCATCTGCTGCTGATCATCATTTTCACAGGAGGGTTGGGGGTGTTGTGGCCTATTAAGGACATTTGGGGAGAGAAGTAGTAAAATAAAATCACTTTTGATAAATAAGAATGATTTAACTGGCTTGTTTGAAAAAGATTAAAGGAATGCAAGAAGTGGACAATAAAGCAATGGAGTTGCAAATAAACCTTTCACCTTTGTTAAATCCGTAACATTTCACATAACATTCATGCATAACATTTCAAATATGATTCCCTTTATGATAAAGGCATTAAATCCAGTTCATTTTTTTTTTCACACAAGTTCACAGTGATAGGTGGAGGCAAGGGGTGGGATCAGGTTCCTGCATGTATTTTGTCCTGACCTGAAAAGCAGCATAGCAAGACCACATTTTATATCAAAAACTCGTTATAAGGTTGTATGAACACAAGTATTGTGTTCTGAAAGCATGATTTTGTCTCTTTCGCTTTTTCCCCTTCCTTCCCACCCCAGACCACTCCTTCCCTCCCTTAGCCTTTGAACTCCTCTTAATTCATTAACATATTGAATTTTTACAATTTTCTATTTTCTTGCAATAACAATATTAATGCCAGGGCCAAGACCTGATTGGAGCTAAATTACTTGTTACCTGCTGGCATTTATTTATATGGCATTGAATTATAAAGCTTTGTTATTGTCATGCCTTGGGCGAATTGTTTATGACACCAGTAATAGGAGTAATTGTTATTGTTGAAATTACCTGTCAGCTACCCATAGCAGTGGCCCTTGTCCCACTGACAAATAGTGACAGGGGAGAGGGATCCTCCGCACGTCCTCCTGATGACTTCTCCTCTGATAATAAGGAGTGCAGGGCCTCTGATAATTTGCCTGTCACTGTTGAGTGCAGCTCAGAGAGAGTTGGCCAAATTGTTGTCATTCACTTTGACAAAGACAGCAAAACGGTCTGGAGCAAGAGGAGGATTATCAAAATAAATGAAAACACTCACACGTCCTTTGTTTTGGGTTTTTTGGGTTGATTCCTCTCCCCCTCACCCCCCATTCCTGCTTGTTGGCTTTTATGCCCGAATTATAAAAATGGGAATACATTTTTTAGCAGTGCGACTTCAGATGCAGCACAAAGCGGAGGAAAACAACACAAGCACTTGTTCAATTTGCTTTCTGTTTGCCTGAAATATTTTTGTTTCTAAATATAAATTAATTGTACTCTTTTTTTTCCTAAGGCTGTGTTTCAGCAATTACCAACTGTCATTGCAAGAGAAAGAATGGTGTTTCTGTTGCGTGTATTTCATTATTTTTTCTTTTTTTTTATATTTTTCATAGTCGGCAACACTTATTTCAAGCCTTCTTCTCTTGCTTTCATGCCCAGTACCACAAAACCTTGCCAGTGCAGCAGTCAGTAATGCCTAGTGCACAGGGCTGCTGGAGGTGTGCCTCTCTTCTTGTTCTGGTCTCTACAGCTTTTTGTCCCCCTGAGCTATTGCACTATCAGGCAAATTATCGCCATCAAAAATATTATTTCCTCTAGGAAAGGAGGCTCTGCCACTGATAAAGCAAGTGGAGGTTTATTTGCTGCTGCAAAAGACTGCCACTAACACGGCTTTGTAAAGAGGTGGTGTTATTTGTCATAGCCTACTTAAAAAAAAAAAAAAATACAAAAAAAAACCCCTTCACATCCTGTGACTGGTGCACATGGGAGGACGCCCACGCTTGGTGTAGACTTGCTGCCAATCACACCCTGATACTGCTGAGAAAAGGTGATATCTTATACAGCAGCCAGGCTGCATCAGGGAAGCTTGAAGCTTGGGTTTGGGGTGAGCATATTACACCCTGCTCAACCTGACATCATCCACCCTGCATCCTTCACAGCTCATCTCAGAATAGCAATAATTTCCCCTTTATTGGGCTTTACACTCAGATAATGACTACCTGGGGCAGGAAGCACCCTGGGGGCTGCTTTAGGCCCTTCACCACCCACCCCCCATAGTCGGTCCCTATACAATCAGCAAAACCTCCCACTGAACAGCCAATGTTCATCATTTACATTCATCATCAATGTACAGCCATCATTTATTCACTGTAACAATGCAGTTTGGTCCACATCATAAAATACCTGTGAGTGCCACCTTGCTCTTGATTTGCTCCCTAAAGAAGCTGGTCGGAATTGTCACCACTGAGAGATTTCAGCAGCAGTGAATAAATCTGCTGAATTCAAGTCTTACGTTTGTAACCATCGGGCTCAAACGCATAATTTAGCCAAATTATCAGCCACTTCCATCTTCCCAGGGAACGAGTGCAAACAACGTTTTAGGAACAGACATCTAAATTTAGTAGGGTTTTGAATAATTGATAGGCTGGTATGACAGAAGATAGAAACTTATGTTTCTAATCATCCCAAAGCAATTCTCCTTCTCCTTCCTCCCTACCCCTCCCTCCCCAAAATTAAGTCAATTTGTTTGCAGTTAAATATACAGACAATGTCCACTTAAGTATAAAATTGTGGTAACATTAAAAGGTTATCCACGGTAATAAAAAGCAGGGAACATGCTTGGCAATGTGATCTGTAAGGCAGATAATTTTTAAGGATGGGGCTTGCCCTTGCTTTGTCTAGAGAGAGAGATGTTAGTGATCCCAGGGGGTCAGAAAAAAAACACCAAACCAAAACACAAACAAACCAACAACACATATTTCCAAATGAAGATATTTAAAATGTGTAATGTATTTCAATGTGCTATGGTAAGTTGGTGTTTGATGTTTTTCCTATAAAGCCTAAATTAAGCCTCCTAGAAAGAGCTGTGTATCTCCTGCCCTTAGCTGCACTGGAAAACAGAATATGTTTTAAATGACGATATAACCAATACTCCAGTAGAATTTAACACATCAGCCTAACCATCCTCCCTCTCTTTTCTCCATCCATTCCAAAGTGTAGTGCCTGTGTCAAAACAACCCTCCTTTAAATTTCAAGCCCATTTGAAATATAAACTTTTAGCAAATAAGCAATGGCTTATGGAGCTGGATCACTGCAGTGACTGGCAGCAAATTCCTTTTTCTCCCTCCTTCTTCTCAGCATAAGGGGTTCAAAATACCCATCAGTGTCAAAAGAAACTGTGCCTATCACTGCTGCTCTAAATAAGGAAGAGCAATGTTCAGTAAAAAAAGAACCCACAACCTCCCCCCCCCAAAAAACAAATAAATTTTCTCACTGGATTAAAGTGACATTTCTGTACCATGTCAGTACAGATGACAAAGCGTCATGTTTTGCATCATTTTGAAAATATATTCTTCAAACAAATTTGATGTATAAACAGGCAGTGGGGTTTTGTTTGAAACATTTTAGATCAAATATTAGAGGGAGAACAATTAATATTGCCTATTAAAATCCCCTGTTATTGTTAGAGATATATTTTGTGGTTACTGACTATAAATAAAAGCAAAAGAACAGAGCCACAGTTTCTCACCACTGCAAATACAAAAAAGGCAATTTCCAGCCTTTGCTGTTGTTTGGGTTGTTGTTTTTTTTTTCCCCTTGAAGCTGCTCTTAGATGTGTTTGCTGAATAAACTGGATTAATTGTATTTAAAACAAGAGGTAAAACACTGCTTTTTATTACACTGAATAGTCTGCAGGGTTTCCATGCTCCTCTGAATACACTTCATGCCGGGAACAAAATATTAATATTTTACCTATTTTAATGACACTATATAAAATAAGCAAAATATTCTTGTAATAATTCAAATATGGAATCATCAGAGAACAGTAAAATAAATATATTTTTTTACCTGTTTCTGGCCAAACACTGGAGTGGGTTTTTATTATTATTTTTAATTTGTTGTTTGCAGTTTTGCAGCAGGATATGAAGCCAGGGAGGAAACTATTTGTTTCACTGAAGGAGCTTTTTCCCTTTCCCTTGGCTGCAAAAACTCACCAAGTGCTGTTAATACAAAACTAATGGTGAGAGTGCAATCAGAAGAGCCAGCCTGATATCAGCTGAATTTCAATGGAGGCTTTCTCAAAATATAGGTACAAAGAAAAGAATTTAGACAAATCTGCCTCTTAACCTTTAAAGATTTCCTGCCTATTCCAGTATGTCCTTTATTACATTAATTTTTTATTTAAATTACACCATTAACTGGATATGAATTTATCAAGAATACATATATTGATTTATAAAACAGTATCATTAATTATTATAATAGCTAGATGTAGCTGATATTACAAAGCCATTTAAAGGTTTTTAATATAACCTAGACATACATAGATAGATAGACATTATGGACAAGACTACAATTTAAATTGGCTACCAGCAGTTAATGAAATCTTTGATTTATCTTCTCATTTAGAGATTGATTATATTGTTGCTTTGTAAAATTATGTATTTTATGCCATTTTTTTCAAAAGATATCTCAATATAAGGAAAAGATAATTAAAAAACCCCACCCACTCTCAAAGCATATTTTGCTTTATATTTTCTTTTTTAAATGCTGTTGCTAATTTATTACAAGTTTGGAGACTTGTCACCTTCAAAATAATTTGCTTTCTTGATAGTAGCCCTGTTTGCAAATGCACAATTTCATATATATTTTGCTTTTTTTAAAAAAAGAAAAAAATAAAGAGAATAAAAAAATAAAAAAAAAAAAGAAGAGGCTGTCTTCCTGACAACATTGTGCTTATTTCCTAAACCAAAACGAAACAACATGCCTCTCTAACATAGATTTCTCAGGCATATTTTTTGTTTAAGCTGTGGAAAAATGAGACTTACCCTAGTGCTGCAAAGCAGTCAGTCATGGAGAACATTTTGATTTAAAATGCAACCTGAAGGAAAAAAAAAAAAAAAGGAATGATATAAACAAAGAGTACAACACTTTCAAGTTACTTTTAAAATGTTCCTAGCTTAACTAATACATTGAAAGTTTAAATTTTTACACATTGTTCTTAAGGGGCTATGCCTCTTGACTCTTTATTTATATCACTTATTCTTGTCTGGCAACATATGTTACCAATTTATTATAGTTGTTGGGGTTTTTTTTGTGGTGTTTTTTTTTGTTGGGTTTTTTTTTTACTGTTAGCCAGAAAAAGGCTAACTGAGGAGGGGTAGTTGCATCTGATGAGTTTAAAAATTGCAGGGCATCCTTTAAGGGTAGCCAATGGGCTCTTTTGAAGCTATAATACTCACTGTTAACCATTTTCATGCTGACGTATTTTTACTGTTGAAGTTGGGGCTTCCCCTGTTGTCAGCCTCTTTTGTTTTCAGTGGCCTCACAAGCAAATAGACATGGGGTGATCGAGAGCCATTCATCCAGCAAAGGCTTTCATAGTTGTCTTAAGCCACACTCATATAGCCTGCACAGTATCCCCACAACTGAATAAAGGAAAAGGCATGCAGAATAAAATACTTTAAAATTTGAATTCTATAATGCATGACAAATGCAAACAAATAATAATCATGCGCAATCAGATTTCTCAGTGCTATTACTGACACCAAAAGATAACAGGGAAGACTTCCCAAAAGAAACATCCTCAAAACATTACTGTAAATAAATACATGAACAGTGGAGGGAGAAATTGCAAGCACAGGTGGATGCTGCATTTTAGACATGGCATTTTTACGTGACCCATTTGGAGTAAGAATTTGAACTCTCCCCATCTCTTGCTTCCTACTCATCTTCTGTCCTATCTCCTCCTTTAATTACATGTTCGTGCAACACCTCTGGAAATGTATCCCCATTTCCTGTTTCATTGATGGAACCCCAGCTCAAGCTTCTGAGAGGCAAGAAGTATTTACAAGCCACAGGAGTATAATCTCTAACAAAATGCCATAATCACAATCTCCAGCCTTTCGGTGTTCGATCAGACCACTACCGGCATGTCCTGATATGAGACACCCAACATGTGATGCTCAAAAGGCCTGCTCACCAAGGGTCACCAAAGCAGACTCTAGGACATGCTCCAAATTTCTTGCTGTTGGGAATTCAGTCAGACCTGTAGGATAGGAGACTGCTCCAAGAAGTTTAGTTTCATTTCCCTTGCAGGAAAGAAGAGGAAGAGGCAGTGGCAAGCTAGAATGAACCACAGGTCCAAATCACCGATGATCTTCTGGGGAAAAAGATACAGCAAACAGCATTTTGGGTGAATGCAGGCAGAATAAATACAGGAATTGCAATTAAACTCACACTGGGGTCCCTTGAAGAGGTAAGTTGAGTGGGTGGGCACATATTCCAATAGAACTCATGGGTCCTTGACAAATATTACACAATACAGTTTTTATACTGTGATAAGAGCAAAAGAGAAGTGTTCATGTTTTTTCTGTTTTGACTTAATAGTTCCGTTCTCCTAGGCTAATTTGTTTGGCTTTCAAATTGAAAAAATGGCCAGACATTCCCTGTACTTACTACAGGGGGTTTTGAGAAGGAAATGAACTTCCTAAAGTAGGTCTGGATTCAGCAGTGTACAAAAAAAAAAACAAAAACCACTTCCACAGAAGTAAAGATTTTCCTTTCTGTTCACATTTCCATCACAAGCAGCTAGCCTTTTATTTATTTTATTTCAAATTACAATTGAATTGTACTTTGGCTGACTTCCTGAAACAATTGGCAACCCCAAAGTGATCCTTTGGAGGAAAGTCTCACCCTTCTAAATGACAAAGGTAGTGGAAAAGGCTGCAGACTGAATGTATACACCAGGACTTCTACGGTAGGAAGGTTCAAAGTCTTCACTTTTCCTATTTCTTCTGAAAGGTTTTATTTAGGCAGGTGTCACTACTGTTCTGGACAATTATAAAATATTTGGTGGCATTATTGAAGCTTGAAGCATGTGTATTATTACTTATTTGATTTTCTGTTTTAAGAACATTGCTGGCAAGTTCATCATTAGGCTAGTAACCTTTTTTAAATTTGTTTATTCCCCTCAAACCTTTTTTTTTTTTTTGTCTGGGGATGGAGAAATGGGGAGTGTATCTTTGTCTCTCAATCACACTCTCTCTGTTTTGTCCATCACCTTGGTTTCTTTCCCATTTTTGACCTGCACTTTTTCTGGATCAGACACTGGCAGGTTGAGAGGTAATAAGAACCAGATGGACATAGTGCAGAAATTGCCCAAATGGGTACGAGAATGTGGGGAGCTGTCAGGCATGGAGAGAAGCTGGAATTTTTCAGCAATAAAATGGGATTTATTGCCACTCTACCACAGTCATTGCCGACAACCGTTTACCTTGACAGAAACCCCATTCCAATAGTCCACACCGATGCAGATTTTTTTTTTTTTCCCAAAGAGTGATGATTGGTATTTGTTCTAAGGCTCAAATGGCCTGCACTAAAGGTGAAGCATTAGGCCAAAGTCCTGTATTCCCTACTGAGGCAAATGAACCTGCTAAAATAAGTTCCTTCCACAATAGCTGTGTAATTGAAACCAGAAAGTGAGAGAATTTGATAAATTGCTTGACCCTGAAGGAATGTTAAGGTCATAAATTTTCATTGCTTTTTTTTCCCTTCTTTTGTAGGAAAAAAAAAAAATCTTTTTAAATTTGTATTTATATATAGATAATGTTTAGTATTTGTATCCCAATTCCAGCTAGCTTCCAGATCATTAGTCATTACTTTATTATCCTCTCCCTATAGGCAACTATTACAAGGTTTACAGAATTCCTACCTATACCTTTCTAGGAGGGCTGAAGGACGCAAAATATTCACAAGTAGCACCACACACTTACTACTCCTGAGGAATCTGCCACATAAAGTACTAACAACCCAAAATGGGGTATTTAACAAGTGCAATCCTTTTAGATAGAGGATATAAAAATTAAAAAACCCGAACTACTGTACTTGAGGAACTATGCATTAAAAAAAAAAAAGTCTGCAAATCATTTACAGGAAAACAAACTTTTATTGCTATTCTTACCTTTTTTTTTTTTCACTTGCCTTTCATTTTACTTAGTATCATCTCAATTGTGCTCATAAAGCACCACATTTACCCATTCAAGTCACATGGCAATTGC
>JANHGL010003590.1:13109-55907 GCA_024611195.1 Ceyx melanurus | reverse complement strand
TTAAATTAAAATACAATAAAACCAATAATAAAATAAATAAATAAATAAATAAAAGATGAAAAGGATTAGGAGGATAACCAGCAATGTAAAACATCCAGTCACGCTCCCCTCTCTTTGCTTGTAACCATCAATAAATACAGCCATGCTAAAATAGCTCCTAAGAGGGTGTGGAAGGGAAATGTAAAAATGTTTTGGTTTTGTGTATGAGTTTTTCCTCCAGTAGCAAAATTTACTTCTTCAACTCTATCAGCTTCTGCTTTACAACTGCTTGAAATGTGCTATCATATAGTAACTGCTTTTTATAATCTTGCTGCTTTCCTTCCCCTCCCTCGCTTTGAGTAAAAACATTTGAGAGGCAAAAGTCACGTTGTTGCACTTCAGTAAGGTGTTACACTTTACACAGTCATACATATTTAACCAGCATGAAGCGCTTTAAAGAATCATTAGAGTAAGTAACCCATTGCTATCAAAAACTTATTGGCCCTCTTAATTTTAAATTAATGGCGTGTCTCCCTTGTTCTGCATGCATGTGTCTAGTTTTCAGCTACTTCAGTGCAAAGTCAGAGTTTTTATGAGTACGTATTAGATAATTTACATTATTGACGTTTCAATTTAAAAATAATTTTTTTTTAAAAGTACATGGAAAAATATTACCTGCTGAGTTGGTTCATCCCTAGACCCCTGATTCTTCAGTAACTCTTCTAAGTGTTAATTAGCAGGCAATATTTGACAAACTGCCTAAGAAACACTCTGCTCCTCTCTAGCCTGGTTGTTCTAGCTCGACTAAGTTTCCTTTAAGAAAGCATAAAAAAGAGAAGAAAGCAAACAAGCAAGCAAGAAAGAAAAGAGCTGAAACAAAACCCCAGTAAAATCATAGCAAAAAACTCAATAATTTATACTTCTTTTTTGAGAAGTCAAATAAAACTATGGTGGGAATTTTTTAACTTTTTTTTTTGAGACTTTTTCTTCACCCATAAACTTTCTGGCACAAATCCCTTCTTTCCTTTTTTCGTTTGAGTCCCAAAGCAATAGCCACTCAGTTTAGGACAGTTACTTATCCAGAGAATGAAGGAGTATCAGCTGCATTTCAATTAGAGAAGAAAAAAAGATAAAGACTTGGAACGTAACTGAAAAATGTAAAATGACATATTAGGATGAGAATTTTCATCTGTTGCTGTATAAATATTTAAATAAAAGTTCTAAAATAATGTGTCTGCCTCCTCCTCTATAAAAGAGAGGAGATTATGAACTGCAAATGATGCATCTTAGAAGTATAGATCCAACTGAGATTTTTCACCATTGAAGAGTCTTTTAGTGCCTCTCCTAAAGAAGTTGTTTTTAGAGCTGTTTCAGACCCCAAAAAGTATAAATCTCATAAGTATAAATAAAAGATGACTGTCAAGTGGCTTCCATTGCTAATATTTTTTGCAAACTAACGTTCAGCTGATGCAACTCAATTTTGTTTTGCATCGCATTAGTGTCACAGCAGCAATGACTGGCCTTTATTCATCAACCCTTTGAGTCAGCACTTTGAGACATCTTCCAAATTAGGTCATACTGCAAATTTGCTACTGATACAAAGGTTGATTAAGAGAGCTTCACAATTTTAAAGGAATGTCATGTGAGGAGAATTAAGGTCTGGATGATAGTTCCAGGAAATGTGAGGCCCTGTAACTACATGGAAATAATGTATGGACTCTATGGGGAAAGAATGTTATTTCCTTGGAGTGCTTGAAGTAATACTCATTTACAATTTAACCAAATACTGCCCCCCCCCCCCCATTGTGGAAAAAATCACATGATGGGTCTTGAAAACAAGCCATGAATTACAGCATGGAGTGAGATGAACCCTGTTCTCCTCTTGGCAAAAGTCAGTCCCCTCCTCTCTGTTCCTTTCATCTTTGCAAGAAAGGCCTATTCCTCCCCATGCTTCCACCACCAAAGCAACTCAGCTCCTGTTTTTCTACCACAAAAACAACCCTGTGTTGCAATGGGACCCTTTGCCCATCATGCAGCAACTCCAAGGCAAAGCTGAATTGATGTCTAAACATCGCTGAAAGAACTGGAGGGGATGATCAGAAGTCACCACCAACCATGGTGGCCAGAGCTTGCAAACTAATCCAAGACTGATTAAGGCATCTTAATGAAGTGGTCAAATTCCACCATCCCCCCAGAGCACAGTAAGGGCAGCAGCTCTCCTTACTCTGAGGGCTGAGCATGGAGGAGAAATTATCTCAAAGGGAGCTTCTTGCTGCTGAGTGCTTCTGGAAATCTGACTGCTTCATTTTTGATGGTTAAGTGGAAAGTGAAATGAATAATCTTTTTTAAGGAAGGCTCTATTTGTTGGGAAGTCAGACCCAAACCTAACATTTTTGTGGAACTCAGGGACTTTTACTTTTCCAAACTTTCTCTCTGAAAGGAATAACTACTCATGAGGAGTTGAGAGTTTCTCTTAATTTTATATAAGTGTATAAAAGTCAACTGCCAGCTTCATTTTGGTTTAACTCTTTTGTCCACTTGACAAGGCAAGAAGCTGCTATTCCCTAATGCATCAATGCTCAGGATGGAGGGGGAAAATTAAAAAAAATACATTAAAAAAAAATTTTCGCTGTAGTTATATTCTGAAAGCATAATTTAATTTCTCTTCCCACTGAAACTAGAACCCCCCAAGTTATCTTTTTTTTTATGCTTAGGAATATTCTCATGATTTAAGGGTATAGCAGCAGTGGAATAAAACAGTTTCATACCAGAACCCAGAGAGATCTCTTGTGGTATGAATAGCCATGAAAGCCAGAAAAATGTTTTGCATTCCCTTTTGTATTTCCCTTTGTTTCTTTGCAGCAGAGTCCCTGAACTTGCATTTCTACAATGGGCAGCTGACTTTATTTCATGTTTTTGATGTTATGAGCACCCACAGTCCTTTCCATACTCCATATGTTTCTGGACTCAGTCACTTCACCCACAGCCCTCCCTTACAGTACACCACCTCAAATTCCCCCACATGGCAAAGTCTATTTCATTCCCAGTCACTTTCAATTTGCCTCCTGTGTTTCTTTGAAAGGTTTAGCTCAATGTGATTTCTAGGACCAAAAGCAAAGGAGACGGGGAAGTGGCAGGCCACAATAAGAAGGTGGCCTGTGCCACTGCCAGGTGGTGCTGGAAGTTTTGAAGAGAACTGAAACAGGACCACTATTATTTCGAGCTGAGTTTGCACTTCAGTTCCTTTAACCCTATTCTACTAGATAAGAGAAAAACTGATATTAGATCCTAAAACTATAAGTAATAAATGAGATTTAAAGGAATAACAATAGCAAAGGTGTTAAGTCCACCACATCAGCCCAAAACCCCTCTGCAGAGCTAATTTGCTAGCAGTGCCCCACCTCCTGTCCTATAGAGCTCAACGGGGGCTGTATGGGGGTAGCTTCTGGTACTACTGCCCATCTCCAGTATCCACAGATCAGGAAAGGAAATGAACTCATGCTAGAGTGATTTAAACCAATTGTGAGAAAACAAATTGGGGTTCCTTAAAATAAAAATAAATAAAATTTAAAAATAAAAAAAAACCTACTGCCTTTTGAGTCTGCAGGGACATGGAGAACACGCTACAAGCTCTTTTGTTCTGTCCTAATGAATAGAAAGCTGCTCTTAATATAAGAAAACAAAGCCCTCCACTGCTACTACTAAAAAAACAAAACAAAAACAACAAAAAAAAACACACAAAACCAAACTCACTAACAAAAAAAAAGAACTGAAATGCTTATGAACACTTTACTCCAGGCTCTGTGGTAGTAAGAAAAAAAATCATTGCAGCCATCACAAGACTTGGCAACACCAGGGTCATACCAGCAGAGTGCTCTACCCCATTACTGTAAATCACAGGCTGAACCCAGTTTCTTGCAAAACATCCAATTGTGGCTCCTTGAATATGATAAATAAAGCCACCATTCCTTGGTGCACTTGACCTATGTTTGTAGAAGTGAGTGGAAAATTCACACTTCTGCCCAGGGTCAGGACAGATGCCAGATGATACTTTGGTTAGCTCAGTGGGGACAACTCACAAAAAGGATCTGCAAATAAATACAGGATTCCTTATGCCTCCATCTCAATTTACACTATTACTACAGCCGAGCCAACCATTTTATTAATTTTAAGCATTGCAGTAGCAAATATTTTGAAAAACTGATTTTTGGCTCATTTCAGGTTGTTTGGTTGGGTTGTTGGTTGGGGTTTTTTTGTTTGTTTTTATAGCAATGTCCATACTTGGACCAAAGCTGAAAGCAAAACTGTAATGATCCCTGCACTGGGGTGATGCTGAAGCAAGTCAAGGAGGGGTAACATTCACTTTGAGCCATGAACCCATATTACAGCTACCAGCTCTTGAACACATGCCCTCAGTGCTGCAGGGTCCTGCTTCAGCCCAGTAAGGATAGTATTCCTCTGCCTTTCCTCTGGAAATACATCAACAGGCACATTTAAAACTCGGCTTCTGCAAGCTATCAGACACTTGCCAGGAAATCTTGGACACATGCTAATGAATCACAGAATCACAAAATGTTAGGGGTTGGAAGGGACCTAGAAGATCATCTAGTCCAACCCCTCTGCCAGAGCAGGATCACCTAGACTAAGTCACCCAGGAACACATCCAGGCAGGTCTTGAATGTCTCCAGAGAAGGAAACTCTACAACCTCCCCAGTCAGCCTGTTCCAGAGCTCTGTCAACCTCACTGTGAAAAAGTTTTTCCTTGTGGAAAAAAAAAAAGAAAAACTTTCCTAACGGAAAGAAGACACAAGCAGGGAGCAGAGCTACATCGGTTTGGATCAAACTGTGCACATATTTCATGGGATTGCTCCTGTCCCACCACTGCTTTGCCTGCATTTTCTGCTGTGCAGAGACCCGGTGGATGGGCAGCAAGATGAAGCCAGATGCAAAACAGTTCTGTAAATGAGACCAGCTCAGAAAACTGCCATAGGATCCTCAGATAAAGCAGGCAATATACCACAGGACTCATTTGCTATAGGATGTGGCCAAAAAATATTGCAAAATAATCCATCTGAAATCCTCCTCTTGTTTAGAGGTGGTCTCCTTTTGTGCATATTGGATCAACTGAATATTTATTAAAAAGTCTGTAGGTCAGATCATTTCTATTGCTGCTCCATCCCCCTTGGCTGTCTTTTGCACAGCCAGGTCACCAGCTGGCATGTAGAACCTTTCCCTGCCATGCCAGGAGCACAGCATCCTCTAAGTGCCAGCTGGCTTTTCACAACACCGGTGGTGACAGACCCTTGGTAAACCGAGTCAGCCCAACCCCCCAAAACACCGAGTTGAAATTAGACTGGCCCTTAGATGCTGATGTTTAGGCAGATCTTTACTTTGCAGGGGATAAAATCTGTAATTTAAGTCCTTTTCTTCTTCCTCATCTCTTTTCTCCTCCCCATCAGCTTCACAAGTCAAAGTCCTCTTTGATATGATTGCTCCCACAGTCATACAGGACAGAACTCCACATAAAAAACTATATGTTAAACCAAATATTCACCAATAGGTCTTTCCTGCAGATAAGCTTAAACTTCATGTAAGATGAGAAAGAGCCAAGTGGTTAGGGGCAGACAGGTTATTCCACCAATTCTGCTGAGCAGATGAGAAAAGCATCCAATTAGCTAAATTTATTAATATGCTACATTTTTTTATCAGAGAGGATACAGCTACATTATAGAGGTGAAACATGACTTTTGATGATCAAGCAAGCAGTGATTAAATAAGGTTAATCTTCATTTTATACACTAATAGGATATTTATAATGTCAACTGCATATCCAATTTAGCTATTTTATTTTCTGTTGTTAAGAAAGTATTTCTTATTAGTGAAAGAGAATACCCCTATGTTCACTGCAGATGCTATTTTAATTGGGCTCAAGTGCATTGTGTGTAATTAGTCCACTTCTCTAATATTTCATCTATAATTACACCATGAACAATGTGCTTAAGTTTCAGAGGAGCTGCCAGTTGAATTTTTATTTTTTTTTCAATAAAACTGCTAATTAATTGGTGACCCTTCCAACAGACAAGTAATTCTTATTGTAGCTCAGCCCCAGGCCTTGCAAAGTACCATGTTTTCAGAAGTTTGAGCACCCTTGCTTTGACACACTGACTCCAATAAACATGAAAGCACCCATACCACCCACCTGGCTTCATCAGGACCACCATTATAAACTTCCTCCCAAGGTGCTTTTGGGCAGGCATGACTTCAGTAGCAATTTTAGGCAACACTGGCTATTGAGAATGGCCAAAGAGAATGAAACAATTTGATGTGGTTTCATTTCATCCACCTAAAAAAACTGTCTCCCTAGTTTATGAGGACAGCAATGTGGAAGACAGGGGAGGGCTCCCATTCTCCATCACAGTAGCCCAGCTTAGTAACAAAGAAATGAGATACAGCACCAAGCACAGTTGTTTTGTGATCCTATCAGCAGGAATGAAAGATTGGCTCTAAAATACATCCTCCTACAAATGTCAGGACAAGGTGCTGCTTGGAGGCTGGAGATCAAGCTGAGCTCTATCGGAGGAAGGTAACAATGCGCAAGACACTGCAGGGGGAATTGTTTCCCTCTGTAAAGTACCTGCATTAGTTTCACAGGCTGCTCACTGTGCTACCAAGCTTAACATCTTTTGCAGAAGATCAAATGGAAAACTGAGGATATATACCTAGGACACAATAGTGGTCCTAGAAGTAGAACCACTTTCTCACTGCTGCACTTTCACTGACCTTAAATAGCAGCAAAACACTGGCAATAAGCACATACATATGTATTTTGGTATATTTGCACAGTCATAAATGGTCAAGCCGAGTGCAGAGGATCTTCATTTCCTTCTTCTCAGACGAACATTTTTTTTTAAAACACCACTACCCCAGATTTGCACAGGCTTTCCTCCTGACAGGACAGCTTCACCTCAATTAGCCCATATCCAGCCCAGTATTAGTAGGGAAACTGCAGCAACCTTGAGGTTAACTGTCCCAGCAAGCTGCCACCACCACCCATTTCCACCCTTGGTTAGCCCATCACAGGATTTGGAATCAAAGGAGTCTTATTACTGACAGTGTCTAATGATTTACAAAAACCGCATCAAAAGTCCCAGAAAGAAGCAGAGAACATCCATTATTAGCCTTCCTACCTTCACCTCTCTAATAGCATGCTAAATTTAGGGAGGAAAAAAAACCCACTTTGAATCATACAAAGGCTCCTTGCCCAAGAGGACATAAATCTCCCTTGCCTTTTCATAACACATCTTGGAAGTTAAGCATTTTCATGGACAGTGAAGTAGGCATCTGAGGTGGCAGTACAGGCAGGGAAAGTGCCCTTAGCATTCTTAAAGCCTTTCAACATGTGGATGAATGTGATGGGCCAACTCATCCCCAGTAGAAGACAGGGGTAAGGAAGACACAAAGCCAAAGCTGGAGATCACAGTACATACATGACATTCTTTGAGGCGACTCATGACCACATTGTACAGGTGCTACCATACACTGTCCCAAAGCACTCCTGTGAAGACCCAGCACTTTCACTTCTGGCTTTTCTTTTCCCTTGAGGGTGTGAAATCCTATCTATGGCCTGGAGAAGGATGACTGATCCCTCTCCTCCATAGCTTCCCCCCCAAAAAGCCTAACCTATTCCCATCTGCTGCAGAAAGACAAATCACTACCAATCTGGATCTTATGTCACACAGCTCCTTCTGCTCAGAAGTTTATTTTTTCAAAGCAAACATGCTTGTAAAACTATTTAAAACACAGTAAAAGTACCAGTAACCCATCATGCACAAGGATTAGCACCCAGAGGTCTCCCATTTACTGCTTGAGATCTATTAAGTAAATCAGAAGAAAATTCCTCAAGAAATTATGGGTTTAGACTTGATGGGCATCCCCATGTGATTAAATGCAAGTTAATGAGGTCACAGGTGATGAATTTGGGCACAGAACTGTTTAAACAACAGGTGAATAATAAAAAAAACCAAACAAGCAAAAAAAAGAAAACAACCAAAAACCACCACAAAAACAAAGAAAATAACACAGCAAAAATACCCAAACAAAAAAACACCACAACAAATAAGCCTGGATTCATAGTATACAGGGGATGAGAATCAAGGTTGCTTGTCTTACCCCATGGTGCAAAAACACTCCAAAAAGGGTAGCTTTTGCCCAACAAGAGCCTGCTTAAACAGCAAAACAAGAAGGGCTGGGCAACTTCTACAAAACAGATGACCATGAGTAAGGCACAAGCTCACCTTGGCCATCACAAAAAGAAACGGTAGCTAAGAAGTGAATATTTTCAGTGTTTCGTATTATATTTCTTTTTAATTCAGAAAATGACAGAATAAAAAAACACCTTGATAATGCGATTTCAGAGACAAGAGACTGAAAAGAGCAAAATCATTAAATTCCAGCACACACAAAGCTTTGCACATCCTTCCTTAAACTTTCAGCTATTGAGCAAATGTTACAGGGGCTCTCAACTAAGAACAGTCTGAATAGTGTCATAAATCAAGGATGACCTAGCATCACTTTGACTTCTTAGAGGTTAGAGAGGAGAATTTAGGTCATACTTTATTCCCACCACACCCCCTCCACATCTCTATTAGAAAGATGTTGCCTTGATACGAGCAGCTAAATTCTGCTGCCATTCTTCAGGACTGTAGGATAATTACATTGAATTCAACTGAGCACTTCAGTTTTGTGAATACATTTGTCAAGGACAGGAGGGGATTCTGAGCAGTTGCTCAGGTAACTCTTCAACATTTACATGAGAAAGTCTTCTTACACGTTCCATGACTGAATTACACAGGAAAGAGATTCCTGGCTAGCATCCCACCAGCAATGGGGCATCTTTGTGGAGGGATTAAAGGGAATTTTTGTTTTGTCAGCCTTAGCTCATGGCCAAAAGGACTTTGCATTGAGCTCTGTTGGCCAAGAACAACCCACTGTTCCTTACCAAATTGCAAATGGATGCCCACAGGTTTTCATGTGTGGTCAACAATGATGCAATATATCCTCCCAGCTGGCAGTAGCCCCCTTCCTACTTATTCTGCTATATTATTAGTCATACAACTCACCTGGTAGAGTGACTTGCATTCAGGTATGAAGAATGAAGATTTTACTAGTTGATTATTTAAACAAACAAACAAAAAACCAACCCTAATCACATAGAAATATATATATATTTTTTTTTTTTTCCATTGGGAAGGGAAAAGCCAAAGGGAAATTATTGCTATTTTAGACAGCAGCATAAATTTTCTTCCTATTTTTAACCTTGCTTTTAATTTAATAAGTTTTATGACCCTTATATTAAGTACATATGTTTTACAAGACATTGTGTCCCTTGAGTCACCCTGAATTTGTTCTACTACAGTGAAATTAAATGAATGAATACTGTGTTTCTGATTTCAACTTACCCCTTATTTGATCCTTATATAGACAATAAACCTTCATAGAAGCATGGAGCAACTGAATTAAGCAGTGTGCCAAAACTGTATTTGGGAACTCCGTTAGTCTTTAAAAGGGAATTAGTAAACTTCAGTTCTCCTATTGGGAACCTACTACACCACTACCAGGTCCCCCTCACACTGTTTGCAAGGAATAAATGTTGATATCAATAAGACTCTTGAAAACTTCAATTGGTAATATATAATTTTAAAGGGGTGGGGGTAGGGAAAGGCGTGTGTCAAGTTTTCCTTTGAGTCTCCCAGCTCCCCAAACATAACTAATTATTGCTATTGCTCTCTAGAATCTTGGAACGACAAAAAGTATTTAATCGGCCCTGTCCACATTACAGACCATTCCCAAGCAAAAGCAGTTTTGGAAGGAAGATGGGAGATCTTTTCAGACTATATACATTCAAGCAAAGGCCAACCCTGCTATCATGATACTTATCCTTTCACCAAAATTTGGACATATGGGCTAGTAGGCGACCACAACATCATGAAAAAAAAAAAAAGTTCATGGCTGCTACAAATGGAATATAAACAAATTGGAACAGCAATTGAGTTACCTGGAGTAGATCCATTAACAAAATTAAGGACACACACACCCACGCCCCCACACACCCCCCCAGCACATGAAAATAAAATAAGCATGCACCAAGATTATATTTTCTTGGGTGCATTTATACTATTTAAATAATACACAAGGGTAGTTTTCACAACAGGTTTGCAATGGTGGCATAGAAAGTGATAGTTAATATTTGCTCCACAGTAGGAGGCACAAGTTATTGATTTGCTTTGTATCAGCCTGGAGTTCCTTTTTAATATAATAAGATTAGTTTATTAGGGTGTTTTATAAATTGGGGGGTTCTAATTTGATTTGAGTAATGGCTCTTAGTGACTTGCCAAAGTTCAGCAAATATGCAGAGTATAGTATATGTACTTTATCTTTGTATATTAGTTATGACAAACACAGAGGGGAAAAGTCAGATTTTATACATCAGAAAAAGGGTTTGTTGCCAGACATTATAACATTGCGTATTTAACTTAACTGATGTATGTTAAAGTGGGAAACCAAACTCAATGAGCTGTTTGTTTCTTTCTCCTAATACACTTACATCAATGACCTTTGAGGACATGACCTTAAAATGTAACTAGATGTTTAAAAGAGCCTCAAAGATCTATATAAGACATTAATGTTTGTGTCAGAGGGCAGTATACAAGCATGTATATACTCAGCTGTATATAATATACATCAACCACTATATTCTTTGTTGTTACAGGAAACCAGCCAAACTCCCAAATAGGAAAATTATCAGCTTTTGGGGTTTTTTTGGCATGATCCTGTTTAAGACTGAAGGCACAACCTTAAGTTAGCGCATATTTTAGTCCTATTTAGTAACCATTTTAGCACCTTGTGTGTGTTTTTAAATCCTAACCCCTTCCTGGGGAGTGTAAGACCCCCACAGAGACTCACATCAGTTAGGCATGGTGCACAGAGGTGTGCAGCCCTGTGTTTGAGGATTAGTATTGGGCTCCTAAAAAAAAAAAAGGAATGATCACTTTAGATGGGCATTAGAAACTCCTGGTCACCTCTCCAGGGACAAACTGATGTCAAGTTCTGCTGTCTGTCAGGATTAAGTGCCCATTTGCTTTTTCACTAACATGTGGTTTGAGAACAAAACAGCTCAAATCTCTTCCATTTTTAACGAAGCATCTCAAATTGATGAGTAAAATTCCTTAATCCCCCATCTTAATCTGAAAACACTAATGCCACATGGTAACATTGAGGTCTTTCTTTGTCCATTATAGAGCATTGTTGACATTGATGCTTGATTTCGAGCTTTTTACTCAGGGCCTATTATCAAAGGAAAACCCCAAATGCTTTGTTCTCAGAGAAGGTCTATCCAAGAAGGTTTTTTTCCTTATATTCTCATTCCAGATTAGAAACTCAATACAAAGCAAGAACAGAACAAACTGGCAGCTCCATAAATACAGGTGGTGAAACATAACATGGGCTTTTCCATCATGAGAACCATGAGGAGAGATGTAGCAGCTGTTTGACTGAGTTGAGTGCATGCTCCAGCAGCCAAGCTAGAAGAGAAGATGGCTTCAAATTAACTGCAGTGTACAGTCCCGCCAGTGTGAGCAAGCATGCTGGGTCTAGAAAGTAAGAGGGAAAAACACCTGATCTGAAGATTATTGCACTGTTGCAACCTGACACAATAAAGCAGTCTAAACACCATGAGGTATATCTGTAGACGTTATCTTACATAAAACTCATCTCTCATCATGGCCAATACTTTCCTGCAATCATTTCATCAACAAGTCCCAGTTTCTGATAGAAAAGTTATAGAAATTACTACTTAGCTACTCTTCAATCATTCCTCGAACTACCACTACTGCTCTTCTACAACTTTCTTGTCCTACTGTAATGTCGGTATTAATTGCCCCATCCCAACTTCAGTCATTGGTAAAGAGTCTCAAGGGGGTGAGTCTCAAGGTCTGCCCAGCCAGCAGTAATCAGAAATGGCAGACTTGTAAGACAGTAGCAATGTTTTCCCCACGTGCTCTCCCAGTCCACCCATTCCGTAGGGCATGAAATGTGTACCAAATTCTTAAGGCACTGGCCAATAAAAGACACAAAAAAGTTCACTGTATAAAAGTCAAGAAGACAGGGAAAACAAAAGGTAGTTTTCACTTCAGTTTATTCCTTTTATTCTTGCTGATTTCAATTGGTTCCTTTGAGATTTATCTGTAGAGGTCATTCAGTTGAATTGTATGCACTATTACCTAACCCTACTTCATTATATATTTACAAAATATATTTTGTGGTCTGCATCCTCCTCTATTTCTGACCTCAGCAATGAATGAGCCTTCATTCAAGATGTGCTTCCTGGAAGAGCTCCATAGGGCCAGGTCAGCAGTCAAGACTTTTATCCTAAAAGCCGTAAGGGCTCAATAAATGAAGAGCAACTAACTCCCTGTAAGGAAACTTGTAGCAGGTTTTCTTCCTCCATCATCAAGTAAGATACCAAGGGCAGTTTCAGGCCTGGCCATGAAAAACAATTCAATGTTCATAACCAGCAGTAGTCAACTGAGAGCATAAATCATTGCTAAGCTGTTCACATGAGCTGAAGCAGACTGGTGTGGAACAGTGTGTGGGGCAGGTGGACACAGTTTCATAATATTAGTTACTATATACTCTTCTGCTTAACTGCATGAGGAAGAACAGAAAGATTCAGTCATACCCTTCAAGGTGCTAAGGCCACAGGCTGCAAATATAGCAAGAAAACTACTGTCTGGGCTACAGTATTTGTAAAAATAACATGTAGGCCTTCACATGCGTAGGCCCCACAGTACAAAGCTTGGTCATGTAAGAGGTTTTCTAGGCATGAGAGATAGCTCTTGAGACTGAAGATGAAAAAGCTATGGAATATTTTACTCACATATCCCATCTCCAAAAACTTTGCTTCAACTGTCAAGAGGCTTCCAGCTTTGCTACTTGCAGAAAACAGCAAGTTAATGAAAAACAAACAAAGCCAAAAAACTTAAAGTCTCTAAAGGAAAAAAAAAAAAAAAGCAGATGCCTATGTCCACAAAGAATGATAGAAAAGGTCCTTTCAATTCTGTCTTAAGTTTACTGAATTAAATTTTAACAGTGACTTTGCAGGACAACAAAGAATCCAGGACAGCCTTTTCCACGGGGCAGGAGGAAGTAACATCATATCTGAGACTACCCTAAAAAGGCAGCTGCAAATAAAGCTGTCATGTTAAAAAGCAGGGAGTAAGGTGCATCAGCACAGACGGTGCTTAGGAACACATGGGAGCAAACAGAGCTCAGGAGGACCAAAGACCCTTTTAGCACAGATGATGATGACTGATGTCACATAGAGTAAGCAGGTCAAAGTATTGGAAGAAAGTCCAGATTAAGAAACAGAATCTTTCAGAAATATTTTCATGTTATTCCTGCAGGAAATGAGACTGCACGCTTCAACTACAAGCAAGACTTTAGTTTTTCTGCCTAAATGGCTTGATTAAGACACTTAAAGCACAACTCATTAACCAAAATTTCTCCACACCAAGGTGGAAAATATGCCTTGAAAGACATACCCACAAAGTAAACATTTCTCAGATGATGACAAACAGAGAGACATTGCTGCTCTACATGGCTCTTAACCTGCGTGGCAATAGCTACTCACCTGAAGAACTCATTAGGTCTCATTTATATCAGTGGAAAGCAGTGTCTGCACTGAAGTCAATATAGTTTCACTGAGGTGAATGCAATCAAATTAGGCTTGATGTCCACAGACCTGAGCGTATTACTTGCCTTAGGGCAAGGGAATGAGAACAAAAGGCTCATACCGGCATCCATGTTTGGTCTGTGAAGCATTGCACTCTCTTGCCTGCCACATCTTTCCACAATGGGCTATGTGGAGTCATATAATTAAAAAGTCATTTACATTCAAGATTCCCACAACTTTAACATATGCCGCTGCTCTACACCAGCAATGTGTTGTGAAAAGATGGCTACCAGGAAAAAAAAACAAACAAAAACACTCCCAGATGAAAAAGGAGATGAAAATAAGAAAAAAACAACATACACAGAGAAACCTGAAGGTATTACTAGAGCTCCTTCAGACCTGGCTCTGGATACAAACAAAGCAAGTAGCTGTCAAAACCAGCAGGGATACAAAGGCACAGGAGTGTTTCCCCAAGTGTCCTTCCCTCTGCATAGCAGCAAAGCCTGGCTGATGGTCCCAGTTGTAGCAGCTGGAGTCAGGGATAAAGCACCAATCTTCAAAGCCATCTCCAGGACTCAGATGAGCAGCCACAAACAAAGGTTTCATTTGCTGTTCTCCAACATTGAGTGTAAAATCTCATGGGCGATGCTGGTTCTGGATGCACCATATTCCCATTTCACTCACCAGGAGAAGGCTGGTGAGGCCACCAACATCAGCAGGGACCTCAGTACCTGACCTTGAGTAAAACCCACCTTCCACTGGAGCCTAATGATTGCCCATTCCTGGTTTTCTCCCATTCTGACTTTTAAATCATCATTATACCATTCCTATCAGCTTTGGGACAAAGCATATAGGTGAATTTGTAATGAAGAACACAAACATGTACAAAAACCCCCTTTTGTCAGCCATAACATTTTATAGCCCATGGACGAGTAATAAAGCAGGGCTCAGTATCTCCTTCATGGTATGATACAACTTTCAATCATGTTAATTAAATTAATATGGCCCATGTTAATGAAAATCACAAAATACTATTTTGGTGTCCCATGAGCACATACATTTTGATAATATCAACTTGTTATTCTGATGTTCCTTTCTACACCAAATACTAGCAGTGTAATATCTAACAACGCTTTCATCATAACAAAGGAAATTCTGCATCAGCACCAGACTGAATGCAGACAGACTTGTATAAGCAGTAAGCTCCAGAAATATTCAGCCATACTGGGGCTCACTGAGTCTTCTACAAATGCTTTTCCTATCTAATATTTTTAATCTACTTTTAAGGTATAGTTTTGGTTCATGTTTTGTTTTAGGTTGGGGGTTGTTTTTATTATTATTATTATTCTTTCCCTGCATGATTAGCCATCCAGGAAATGTTTAAACCAGAAAATCATAAGGTTTAAAAGATTTATAGATCAAATTATATTAACCTAATGCAATAGGCCAGCCATACGGAAATTAGAAGTCTTTATATTATATTTTGGTTATTAAATTGTTCCCTTCATACTCTTTAGTTTGTAACAACAAGGTTTTGCTGTCTGATGTCAGAACCCAGAGTAACTAAGCAAAAACAAATGACTTAGTCCTTGGTTCAAAGAAATAATAGGTTACTAGCATAATTAATTTTATGTTTAATTACTGCAGAATGAAACAATTCAACAATATCCAATCAATCCTCAGAATGACAGAACAGAAGGTCAGCAGTTCCTAAGTCAATTGTTTTGAAAGAGAAATTTATGTCAGGTTGTCTTTTATGTGCTGGAGAAAGAAATTGGATAAAAGTGGTCAAGCAAATGTTAATTAATTGTGTAAATGTAATCCTTCTGTCATGCAAAAATCAGAGACTACGGGCATGGCATTCAAAACACTGGGTATGCATCAGTCAAGAACATCTAGAAATGGCATGCTCAACTTAATAATGAAGGAAAAGGAGAACAAACAAGAACATCTAAAAGACAGACTGGTTTTCAAATGGACATTCAGAGGCACACTGGTATGACATGACAAGCTTAGCCCTGTGCCTATAAAGACAGGTCCATATCACCATGAATTCTCACTCTGCTTGGTTCCTTGATGGAAAAACTCAGAGATTATTGCATCTGCCCTCCTTGTTTTTTCTCATATTAGAGAGCCAAGTCATCTAAAAGGGAATTTAATATAATACAAAGACCCTGTGCAAGTTAATTGGCAACAGAATTGCCAACTCCTACGGTTATTTTTTTTCTATGAGCCTCCAGGTATTCAGCAAAGTTTTCTTTTCCTGCAGCACTTGGTTTTATTGTCATATGACTACATATTCCCATTACATCTTGAAATATCCATTCCTTCTCTCCCACTCCCAGGAAAGTTTTGCATTTCATATGCCTCACTTGCAATTTCCACCATTTTCCAAGCATTGCTTATCAGGTGCATCCAAGACCAGTATTGCATGATGGGCTCAGCCATGTCTGATCCAAAGTTTTGGGTTTGCTCTACCACTCTTCTCTTAAAGTCTTGCTGATGGCAGAGGCCACTCTGTCATCACCTTCTTCTTTTCAAACCAGCTCATGGAACAGTCTTTAGTCAGTCTATTCTCTTATTTTATGCTTTTGTCATCACCTGTCAACTGGGGGCTGCAGAGGTAAGACCTGGTGACCTAGTTGTTAGTGCCATAACAGGTCTGGTTATGAGGTCACAGAATCACAGAATGTTAAGGACTGGAAGGGACCTAGAAGATAATCTAGTCCAACCCCACTGCCACAGCAGGTTCGCCTAGACTAAGTCACCCAGGAATACATCCAGATGGGTCTTGAATGTCTTCAGAGGAGGCTCCACAACTTCCCTGGGCAGCCCTTTCCAGAACTCTGTCACCCTCACTGGGAAAAAAAGTTTTTCCTTGTGTTGACCCTAAACCTCTTGTGCTCCAACTTGCTCCCAGTGCCTCTTGTCCTGTCATTGGATGATATTGAGAATAGTCTGGCTCCATCCTCCCTACACTCACCCTTAACAAATTGATAGACATTGATGAGGTTCCCCCTCAGTCTCCTCTTTTCCAGGCTAAAGAGCCCCAGCTCTCTCAGCCTCTCATCATAAGGGAGATGGTCCATGAAATTTTGCCACATTGTCTTCAATGTCTTGTCAGGGCAGGTCAGTACTAGCATCTAGTATTCCTTACCCTAGCTTTTGTTGCATTAATGGCATGAACTCAGCTTACTGATAATTAACAGAAGCATAAGAAATTGAGCTATTTGCTACTATACCATGTTTATTTCCACCCACCAAGGCTCCTTTAATCCCTTTTTTTTATATATATATAAAATACAGCTGGGTAATTGTCCGCATGCAATTAGCCTGTAGAGCTCTTTCAGCCCATAAACCAAGGACAAGTTACCACTGCTGGCCAAGGAAGGGTGATGCTTTGTTGTTGAGTTCAGAAGTTAAGATACACTCCTGCACATAAAGCAAAACTACCTCCATTATTAAATAATTTTTGGGAATCAACTCTCTGAACTCTCCAGCTAGCAAAAAAACATTAGAATGTGCAACCAGCACACTGCGAAGATGATCCTTGCAGTTGCCTTGCAATGATTTGAGAGCTTCTTTCTGAGGAACTCACCTGGTACCAAAAAGGATGCATAGCTAACACAAATGTCCACTTTGTTTCACAGCTTAGCCCAACTCAATAGGAAACAAGACAGATAGGGAAAGAGAAGTGAGTGATGAATGCTGAAGCACTGCCCTAGCATTCCTAAGATTCATCCAGGGTTTGGCTCTTATTTTTTCCATGGGAGATATCAAAACATTTACAGGTTAAGCAAATATACAGCTGTATATTTGTTTTAAATGTATGTATTATAGAAGGACCCAAAAGATGGCAACAAATGGGAAGAGTAGACCATCCAAAAGCTCTGGAATGAAACCCTATGATGTTGCTATGGCTATTCATGGTAAACAGCACTACAGAAAAAATTACTGAGATTGAGCAGAGGCATATTTTTAAATTTTAGCAGGTTAGCAAGTTTAAATTTCTGAGATGCAAATGCTTTAATGGTGTAATGAAAATAAGAGGGCCTGCACAAGTTTTTTTTAACTGTAACTTTGCAACAGAAGCTAAGTGTAACTGTTTTCTGTACAGAAGGATGCTTAACACAAAAGGCAAAGTCAATTCCTTCAAAATGTGCTTCTAGAGAGTTTATTTCATGGTTTTGCTATGCTTGAATCTGGACTGATGATCCCAACATTACTAATCTTTGAACTGAAGGGGTTTACATTGGGAATGTCATAACCTTAGCTACAGCAGGGGAAAAAGAGGATTTTTAAAAAAGGGTACAAGAAGATGGAAATGTATAATTTTGGAAATAGATTTTATTCTGGCAACCCTGTAACAAACAAGTGAAATTTTAAGACTGTGCTTTGATGAAAAATGAGCTGCTAAATGAACACCAAAGTAATTCATAAAGGGCAAACTAAGCCTGTTTAATATTTCTTAAACTGTCACAAAAATTCCATTGATCACTAGTGATGCTGTAAATAGAAAATTCCTGCCATTTTCAAAGGAGCCAAGAGAATCTCATTGAGGTTTGTCTGTCAAACTCTTAGACATCTTTGAAGCTCCCAGGCTAAAACATAATTACTCAACTATGAAGTTGTATAGTGTTAGGTTGAGGTGGAACCTATGATTATGTAGTCTATTTCTGATGGTTTTATTTTTTGTGACATATTTTATTTCTATTTCATTACTATGTTCTACAACAACAACAACAAATCAATCATTCCTCCCTTGATCAATCAGCTATTTGGTTAGAAGTGCACAAATACTTAAAATAGTAGCAATTAGACCATTCTCCGGTTTAGTACATATGTATGCTGCTGCATTTGTTTCTTGGAAAACCCAATCCATGTCATGCCCGATGTTAAAATAAAGTGTCATACTCTTGGGTCTGGTTTCACCCTCCCCACCCCAATTACTGTTTGCAATTTCTTGTGGAAACAGTGAGATATCACATACACTGCATTAAGTATATTCTAATGCAAAAAATCAAATGGATATTCAACAAGCATTTATATAACCCTGGAAGTTGAGGATCCTTCATTGTCTTTTTCTGATTTTTCTTTTGTTTTTGTAAAAAAATTCCTTTTTCCGTTAATATTTTCAAACTGATCATTTTTACCCATTTTTCCCTAGTTAATCCTATGCTAATCCCATTCACCTTCCTAGCTGAGAAGCACTGAGGCTGCCTAGCAGCCAAAAAGAAAAATATATAAAATCAAGAGCTATTTGGGCTAAGCAAAAAAATTAGCAGCATGTTTCCTATTAAAGCACCTTTGTTTCTTGATCCCAGAAGCACTGCCCCTAAAACACCTGCCATCCCAGAGCACCAGGTGAGCTTGGACCTGCAGTTTACCACTTAGGCTACCATCTGTGGCTCCTTGCTGGTGAAAGCCAGCTTTATTCCACTCCTCTCCATATACTTAAAGCAAGATGCTTCCTACAATTATACCCATGATCCCATCTTTCTCTAGCACAAAATATTCTACATTGCAAGCTATTTAATTTATAAAACAGTCAGGCTATTGTGGGTGCCTCACCTGGGGGTAAAATACCAATAAAAATCAAGGTAGCTTTGGCAAAGGGAGGAGTTTACTTAGATTAGTATCTTAGCATATTCAGTTCAAACTGGTGGGGGAGTTTGGGATAATTTCATGTTAGGCAGAGTTAAAACCAAGGCTGTCCAGTCACAGTGATAATTTAACCCTAGTATCTTTCCCACACTCCTCCCTTGTAGCACAGACATGCTTTTGAATGACAAGCTCTCCCTCACTACAACTTTTTTACTCCTGTCCTTTCATTTGTCCCTCTCTTCCCAGAAAACACTTGGGAACATGTCTGTCCTTCTCTCCAACCCTTACTCTCCCCCCCTTTTTTTTTTTTTAGAGGGAAAATGTATAGTTTTCAATTTAACCAGAAGCTGATGCCCTTCGCTTGCCTCTGTCCTTTTCCCCAAATCCCACAATCAAATATGAACAGCATCCTTTTACAGCTTTGCAAAATGAAGAGGGGAGAAAAAGCAGATGTTGCAGATGTCTGAGCCAGCCTTGTGCACACGCGCACACACACACACAAGCAAAACCAACCCAAAACACACAAAAAACCACCCTTACCCTGCTACTTCAAGTCAACTTTTTGCACTGAGAAGTAACACAGCTGTGACAACCTGGGCTGCAACAACCTCTCTCATTTTTAAATGTTGCCTCCTGGAATCACTCAAAACTTTCACATTCTTCTCCATATGCAAACAAGAGTGGATCTCTTAACATAAATGCTAAAAGATTTGCACATTTACAGTTCAGAGCTGCTCTGTTAATTTCTTGGACATGCAGGCGCATAAAGCCCCCCCAAACCAGCCAGGTTGTGCTTCCCATCACTTACCCTACAGCTTTATTTTGAACCCCTGTAAGAGGTGATGTAAGCATAATTTATACTACTTCAGAGCTGGATCAGGAATACGTATATCAAATTCTTTCACTTGTACTACACAATCCAAAGTTTTGCATAGTTCAGGGCACAAATCTTTTTGTTAACAACTCTTTTTTTCTATATACTCACACAGCAGATAACTAAACAAATATGTGCTTACACACACATGCATGTTATAACACTCATCTGTATAACACAGCTTGTGTAAGGTTTTTTTCCCTTCTTTTCCTTTCTAAGGATGAAAAAAGTTTATTTTAATGCAGGTCTCTCAGTCTTTGGCACCATACTTCAGAGACAATGATAGATCAGCATGCTTTATTTTAAGTTTACGAACTGACAGACCAATTCAAATGACAAAAGAAAATGTAACCTATGCTGTCTTTCAACCACTGATAGTCAGATCCCATGTTCAGTATGTCTTATGGAGTACACTTCATTAAGGACTGAATTACTTTACTTGTAACATGAGCTAAATTAAAGTCAATGTCAGGCTGCATAAATCACCGGTTTAAATGTATCACTAAGTGCATTAAAACAGTCATCATCACCCTATGCCCTAAAATAACCCAAAACTCTGGGCTTCATTTTTATGCATTGTAAGGATGACAGGAATTTTTTTTATTCTTTTCTAGAGTTCACATTTTTACTGTCAAACTATAGAACTTTTAAGGAATAGAAATGGCCCAGTAACATCTCATCATGTTATGTATTTCATAGTGCTGTGAATCCAGAGCTCACAAGGAACAGACTCAGGATATCTATCAGGCCATCACAAGACTCCTTTGTTATACTGACAGGGTGGAAATTTGGTATCTTGCCTGTTTAGGGAAGGGTATGGGAAGGGACAATCCTGGGAACACTTGCAGTCCCCAGAGCAGTCCATTCTTGGGTCAGTCCCTGGCTGACATGACTCAATGAGGTATCATAGGATTTAGGCATACAGTTTTCCCAGCACAATAGTTTTCTCTTACCAGAGGGTGGAAAAAAAAAGCAACATGAAAAGGAGATAGTTGGTAGGAAAAAAATTGCACCATCTGTAAAAATTCGGGATGTAAGTCTTCTCTCACAGAAGTTTTATTTGAGTGTAGCCCCATTGGTAAATTATTATTTTTTCTCTACACTGAACTGAGAACAGAGTCTCCTAGACTCACTTTGAATTTTTAGGGAAGACACTGTCTGGCCAAAGCCATGGAAGATGTTTCCAGATGACAACGGGTGGTAGAAATAATCAAAATGATTTACCAGGAACCATAATCATGTCCATTGCCACGGTTAGAAAAACACCTCTGAAGGCTGAGAAAATGCATTGGTGTAAGACTGGTTAACGTAAGCAGAGAATTAGACTCTAAACTGCTTCTTCATATTTGTTCAAGCTTTTTGAACAGTGGATTAACTTCTTTTAAATAAGTAAACTAAATTTACTTTAATAAAAAGTAAATAAGATTTGTCTGTTCTTTTCAATAGATCTTTCATGTGTTCTTAACTTGAGAAGAAGGCGAGAAGTGAAATAGTAAAGAGGCAGTTTTTGTTGGTCTGTTTGCCATCTGGATCTCTCTAGGCCCTGGCATCTGCAGGATAGGAAGGAAAAAAATAAAAGTATTCCTGGAAGGAAGAAGAGGCTGCTACCTAGTAGACAAGAAGGAGAGAGAAACCTGGAATTAAAGAGGAGGGAGGAGGGAGAAGGGGAAATGTGAAACTCATTTATTTAACCTCCTAGTGCAGATTTCTTAGCATGCCCCTTAACTTTCTGATCTCTTTGTTTTCTTGAGTATGATGATTTTCATGCCTTCTATTCTTTTTTTCCTCACATTTTAGTTTGATGTTCATTCTCCACAAGCTTCCTGCATATGTCAGCATGAAACAATAGGCTCTCATTACACTTGGCTTCTTTCATCTCCTTCAGACACTGACCTACATTTGTTCTGTTTTTGTCAGCTTGGAGACATTTTCCCAGATCAGATTGTTAAAACAAAAAATAAAATAAATCACATGTTCCATATTACCAACCATGTTCTGTTGTCTAGATTATTTACTCTGGAAGGTCTTGCAAAGTTATTTCAATTAAATTGAGAAGTCCTGTGGTACTAAGATGCCTAGTTGGAGTTGAAGCTTTATGGTCATTGGAAGTGAAGTGTTGGCAGAACATGGGAAACCATACCTCACTGACCATCAACTCATATGCAGTCATTGCAGAATTAGTGAAAAAACACGTGCATCACTAGCATGATGGTAGTGAGACCCTTGACAAGTTACAAGAAAAATCATTTCTGCTCAACTGTTGCATGCCCTCATTTCACATTGATGAGTTGCTCATGTGTTGATCTGTTAGTACAGCATCATTCTGATCATTCTTATTTTTTCATCAGACAGCTTACCAATTTTCCCAAAGAAAGTGGTATGGTCTGGCTCCAGTCTGCCCCATCCAGCTTAGAAAGAAGGTAAGAAGAGTGGACTCAGTGTTAAGAGAATGGGAATCATCTTCTACCTAGAAACTTGAAGTCCAAGACACATTGATGCACATTCCACATCTGGCCCAGGACCAATATGCATTTCAGTCCTGTCTGTTGCTTACTGCCACTTCCAGAGCACGTTGCAGAAGCTGTCAAATAAGTAGGAAATATTCCTGTCTGTATTTTACCTGCAGAAGAGTGTGCCCTACAGAGCTACTCCTGAATTCTTACACGTGTGTTCTAGCCTGGAGATCTTGAGCATCTGTGACTAAACTGTTAACTTTGGAGCAACCATGCACTAACAAATACAGAACCAGAATAAAGGTGCCTTTCCCATCAGGCACTCATGGACCCCTGTGAAAATATCTCAAGTACCTTTTTCTATGAAAGGGTATAAAACAAGAAAATTAAGATAATACATGAACATAAAAGATGGTATCCAGTCAAGCCAGCTGCATACTTTGTTATGCTCACCATGCAAAACAGAAAATACAGCAGGATTCATGCTAGGACTTTTAAACAGCAACTCAAATAAATACAGTGTCAATGCACAAAGAACTAGAATTTTGGTAATGTGGTTTGGCAAAGCAATCCAGACAATTCCATCATCTAGAAACATATCACGTTTGACCTTGGTGTCATAAACCAGGGGCTAAACATACTTCAACCCATCCTAGTTTGTGGAAATACCCATAACATGAATATTGCACTGTCCTCCTGAGGACAATAATTTTTAAAATACTATTTTTAGTTTTCTACTCATTCATCTAAGAGGAAAAAACCCACACTGCTTGAATATTTATAGAAGGGAAAAGCCAAAGTATCTGTAACTTGAACATTCGGGCAGACTCAGCTGCTGGGTATACATGCTGCATGTATACAGCTTAAAAATACCAAACCAACAGAATTTGCATGCCCAAATGCTTAGTTTCAGGACCACACAGCTTGGTGGATGAGTCAAGCTCCTATTACTAAGACATAGCTGGGCTGCTGGTCAAAGCTGGCTTAAAGCATGGTGGTATATGGGTGTAACTCTTCTTGACAGTTGACATGTTCAACCAAGTTGCCATTAATGCAACTGGCTCACAACTGAAGCATCACCAAAATGAAGCTCCCAACATACCTCTGATGGCACCTTTTCCAAAAGAGCCCTGGGCAGAAGGTTGAAGATAGCAGGAAAAGTCCTACCAACCCATGAGTTTCCAAGCACAGATCCAAGGAGAAAAAAAATAATAAAAAAATAGTAGAAAGGGACTGAAAGACATAGACCTTATTCTGATTCTGAACTACAACATAGTCATTCCATGTTCAAAGGGCTAAGGCTTATGATGACCCTAAGGATCATTGTTTTGGAGGCACTGAAACCCAAGCCAATGTCCCCTGCTGCCTGGAACCCTCTGCAATAAGGCACATCTCATGCAATTCTGTGCTGCCTTGGGACAGGAACAAACAGAGACACTCAGTACTGATTTGATGCCTATAGACATCACTCTAAGATGAAACAACCTCAGAGAAGAGATTTCTCAATTAACCATCATATCAAGCTTGGTCATTAGGTATTTAGGAAAAAGAAAGAATGTTTCCTTTTGTGTACAGAATACACTTCAGAAGCCATACTCTGATATTTTCAGATTTCAGCCCCTATTGAAAACTACCTGAAAATAGACCACTTAAGCTTTCCAACCCCAGGCACACACCAGAAAAAAAATTTGGAGACACTTCAACTCTTTTTCTATTTAAGTGCACAGAAAGATTACATACTTACTCATGAATGATCATAGGCCAAAGGGGTCTTTAAAGTCCTAAAGTACCAGACAGTATTAAAACTTTATTTGATCTAACTTAAGTGGAAATATAAGATAAAATGGCTTGTTCCTCTCTGTGCTGCCAACCAGGAACCATAAAGCAACTTCAACAGGCAATGTCGGGATTTCCTTCACATGGGAAAATATACTGTGTGGTAAGAAGACCAGCTTTGGATAAAAAAAAACACCTTGAGATAGCCCCTATGCAGCCTCATGTATGCCAAATCACATATGCCACTGAATTCCTATAAGAGGTAACAGCCAGGAAGACTTCACAGAATCATTCAGGTTGGAAAAGACCCTTGGGATCATTGTGTCCAACCATTAACCCTACTTGCAAGTTCAAACTTCTGGCATACCAGAGGATACAGGTATTTTGGAAAACAGTCACAGATGTGACCCCACAAAACTGCAGACCTCTGACATATATAATGGCAATAAACCCAAAACAACAACTATCTGAGGACTCACTGTTAATTCAAATGCCCCTCTTTTACCCTAGAGAGGGGAAAGTTTGGGTCATAGAGAGGAACTTCTTACTCTGAATTGTCTCCACATGCAACAGATTTAGTGCCTCAGCAAGAAACCACAACTCTTAATGCTATTGCCCCACACAGCTCCTGACAAATACTGTAGCCTTTTTATAACCTATTAGGAGATTGTTTTGGCTAACTCTGCACTTGCACAGGTGATTGCTAATGATTGCATAGTGCTTTGGCATATGATGCCAGCTACAAGCTCTTTATTAGCTTATTGGTATTAGGTAACATTTTTAATTGATGGGACAAATAATTCCTAACACCAGAGGACCCCTGAAAGCTTTATAAAAATAAATTTAAAAAGAGGAACCACTGTACTGGAATTCACAATGACATCTTTCCTTGTCCTAAGCAGGCAAAAGGCAGCAGGCCACCTCAGCACATACACACCCTATGTAAAAATGGACTGTAAAAATAAACCAAAGTAAGTAATGACAACTCGATGGTCTTTGACTGGAGGAAATGTTGTGGTTGTTAAGAAATGTAGGGTGAGGACAGAGGACCATCATAGGCACATCAAGGTGGATGTTGCCTGTATGAGTGAATATAAGTGACAGTGAAAGAAGAAGAGAGAAGAGTCTCATCTTCACCACCAGACATATTCACAGTCTCCTAGCCCAAGGTGGCGCAAAGATAATCACAAACAAGCCCACATCTAGGATGAAGAGATATTTGCTTTTGATGACTTGCTCTGAAAGGAACAAGGTTTCCATGCATTTGGGAGATTGCTTTGCCAAGAGGGTCTTTTCAACTCTAAGGCTTTAGTAGATGTCAAGTAATTTTGTGGAGCATCCTGACCATCTCTGCTGCAGTTCTTCAGGTATTCCTCATTACATTGTCTGTAGATATTAATAGATGTGCCAATCCAGCCACCTGATGAGAGGAAAACAAGAAGCATGTCTGTCAGTGCAGCTCCACTACAGTTAAGGCTATAGGGATTATCAGGTTAGGCCAAATTCCTCAGCAACATCAGAGATGTAAACCTCAATTCCTAGTAATAGTTACTCTGTCTCTTCTACCTTCCTTTTTTCTCCTTTTAACCTCCTGCCTAATGAAGGTTAGGATTGTACAGTCATGCAAAAATCCTTTCTTGCAAGTCCTTGATTAAAGGCAAGCTAAGAGAAGAGGTCAGGTATAAAGTGGTACAATGGAGCAAAATTTACATGTGCTGAGCATCTTGTGTGATTCCCTCCAAGCCCACCACACATTGCAAATTGTGCAACTCTACAGCTAAAACAGAATAATAATTAAAAAGAAGCAAAATAAAACTACAGTTCAGTATTGACACCCAAACCGCAATATTCTTTCTTCTGGTTACTTCAAAACTAACAAAAAAGGTATGGTGTATATTCAGCTATTAAAAAACAAAACAAACAAACAAAAAAACTCACCACAAAAAAAACCTATGCAAAGACTTCTGTTTTGTTCAGCTGAATCACAGAAAGCTTAAGTTTGCTCTACACAAGCTTAGAAGCCCAGGACTTCACCATACCCTAATGCAGAGAAGCCCAAACCAAGAGGTTTCAATGGGAATGAAACACATAGGCTGCACCCATAGCATGCTGGGATATCAGAGGGGCAGAGGTGTTTTCCAGCCTCTGCACCCCCAGCTTGGGATCTTATGCCTACCAATCAGAGCCTCTGCAATCAAATAGGTGCAGAACACCCTGCCAGACCAGCTCACGATCTGGCACCTTAAACCACCCCAGAAGCATAGGCAGGAGAGCTGTATTTTGCCTCCTGCTCATTCTGCTACAAAAGTGTAAAATGTTTTGTCTCTTGTTGGCAAGGACCATCAGATGCGCTACCAGCTCCTCAGCCCAGCAGCCCTTTCCTGGATGGAGATGGAAGATGGCAAACAATGCCCATTTCTATAACTGGAAACATCTTTTTGGCCAGAATCACGATAGAAATAGGCACTCTTCCCAAAAGGTGTTGCATCTCAAACCAAACATAAAGCAGCAAAGGACTTCAATTTCTACACTATTATCCAAAAAGTTGGGTTTGTTGATTTGGGTTTTTTTTTTTAAGTGACACAAAAAACCAGCCATACCAGACTTCGGGCCAGTCCCTCAGCTGGTGTGAATTAGTCAAGCTCCTTCAATACAACTAGAGTAATTTACTCCCACTGGAAAGCTACTTTAGAAAAATGGAAGACTAAAAAGCCAGTATGAGGGCCCAGATTTCAAATACTCTCCCCAGCCAGACTTCCAGATGGTACCAGTCTGCCTGGACAACCCAGAAAGCCTAACTAGATCTTTGGAGACATCCTTTTCAATGCTTTACATGGTGGTGCAGCACAGGGAAGAATTTGACATCCCTTGTTTGAATCAGGTGGAGAAGAAAATGACCAAGGCATTTTGCTATTGCTATGGCTTCAAGAGTGACCAAAATTAAAAAAGTATCTAACTTAAATTAGTGGGCTCCTGTCATCAGTCCTTTTTTCTCTTCTTCTGTATGGTAGTAGTGTCAGAAGAAAATTGCCAAAATCTTGTGCAAAGGCTGACAGCTTTCACAAAAAGATCTCTGCATGCAGTTCTTTAAGCATCAGCAAAACTTGGAACCCACAAAAAAACCAACTAACAAAAAAAACACCCACAAACACAAACACACCCCCAACAAAAAAAACCCAACCAACGACAAACCTGCATGTTTTTCCAAGTGTTTTTCTTGGTCTGAATGAGTTTATTTTTCCTGCAGTGACCTGAGTGCAGTGCTGACTGTCTCACAGCAAGAGCCCAGCAAAGACGACTGCCAGCATGTCAAAGAAACCTGGCAATGGGGGAACAGGTCCACAAAGCAGGAGAGCTCATCCATCTTCAGCTGAAAACTCCCTTCAAAACAAGCCCTTTTTGCAACTCCCAGTTACTTAACTTATTCAAATGCACTTTCTTCCCAACAGACAAGACCACACAGGATCTAACCTGCAGATCTTGCTATCTTGACAAAGACTAGGACCAGATGTTTTGGAAGATGATGCAGACAAACACACACACAAAAAAAAAAAGAAAAAAGAAAAAACAAACAAACAAACAAAAAAACAAACTGTGTAGACATTATGCAACACACAGCAGAAGTAGCACCTAGTAACTGCCTGGAATGAACAGAAGCACCTGACAAGGTTTGATGCTTAACTTCCACTCTCATGTGAGTATTGTTCCAAAGTCATTCAGACCAATTTATATATTAGAAAAAAGTATCAAATATCTATCAGTAAATAAAGTAATTTCATTAGCCTAGAATTTCCTTTGGTCTCCTCCTTTAGTCTCCCTGTATTTCCTCCTGAACACCTGCTGCATTTCCAGCACTAAGTAACCACCAGAAAACTCAAGACAGTATCTATCACATTAACTATCATAATTCCCTGAATTTAGGTGGATCAAAGCACACAGCCACCAGCCCTGTTAGGTTATGTAAAGTGCTAGTCACTACAACCCTTTTACAGTCTTTCTTTAGATGAACCACACAGCAATGTTTCATTATAGAGTACAAACCTATTTACATATTTTTGCACATTAGGAGGTCGTTTCCTAACAAAACAAAGACATTTTAAGGCATATTTGCTGTCCATGTTTCCACACGTTAAAAATTTTGATTACAAGCGGTAATTAATTGATCACATACAGCGTGCACGTGCTTTAGAACTGCTGTGAATAAAACTGCATTGAAAAACATCCTAACAAGGACATCCCCAAATATTTGAAAACAGACAGAGCTGCAAAATGAATGCTCAATGTCATTCAAAGACGATAATAACCATCATTCAATGCCAGTAAACAAATAAACAAAACCTTTTGGGCTAACAATTATTGAAAGAGTTTTAAATTGCTGATTACTATCATAATATCTGTAATGGAGAACAGCTGAATTTTTGCTTACTGTGAGAAGCTTGCTTAAGTAGCAAGGATATGGGCTATTTACATTCCTTTGTGGTGCATTGATACATACATGGCAAGAAGAAATAAGAACTATATGCCTGCATCTAATGGGAAAAAAAAAAACAAAGGTCTATGGATGTTGTGAGCTTTTGATTTTTTTCAGTATCCAAGGGATAAGCCCATAACTTCTCTATCATCTCTCTGAAACTCTGATATTCAAGCTCACATTAACTTAACAGAAAATTCCTAAAGATAAATGGGAAGTTGCTTTCTCTGAAACAAAAACACAAATGACACCAAAACAAAGAAATTCCCAGAGGCAACATATGAACAGTGAGGGATACTGGCAACCAAAGCAACCATTTTAAACATCAATAACTCTCCCAAGAGCTAGAAGGTCTATGCTCACAATATAGGGAAGAACCTGGTTCCCAGACCTCCTCTGCCTTGAACATGTTTTCCTACCCTTAGGAAAAGGGGAGCAACTGGGAGAGCAGTCATAGAACATGTAAGGTATAGGGCACATAGGGGGTTGTTTGTGGCAGAAAAGATAGCACCAAAACCCTAGAAGTGGTATGAATATCTCTTGGATATTAACCTCCCTGAGCAGCTTAAGCAGCAAGACCCCCCAAATTCCTAACTCTAATAAAAGGGAAGAGACCATAGTAAAGGTCTAGAGGTGAACAGAAGCAACAAGTCACAGGGAACAGAAGCTCTACAGTCCCTTCCTCTTCAGTGGCAACATCTCATTGTCTTAGGGTTTAATTTGCAAGCTTAGCCCTGGCAGGACTGCAAGATAATATATGTATTGTAAGGGTCAGGGCTGCAGACAAAAGAATCATTTATTGTCAGCAACTGGGAGCAGTCTTCTCCTTCAGTTTCAGTGTTCTGGTAGTCAGTGAGGAGAACTTAGACCTGCCTTACCACAGGTAACAAGTTTCTTTTCACCTACATTGCTATCTAGCATGACATTTAGATACCCAAGATCATAGCCCCTGGCAGAGTAACAGAAAATAAAGTCATATCCTTACCTTCTATACTTAGAGTTTTCCTGTCCAGATAGATTTCTGCAGAGGCAATAAGATAGTACCACACAGGAAAAAAATAAAAAATAAAAAAATCTGACTCATTCTTTGCTTTTTCCAGGTTGATTTACTCTCAACCCATTTTGCAGCAGTCCTTATTGAGATCAAGCATAACTCAAGATCCCATACAAACCACTCCAGAAGCAAAGAGATGAACTCCCACCCTGAAGTCACAGTAGGATAAGCTCACAGAGAGCTTAAAGAAACTAGGTGCTTCCAGCTTAGATGGGCTTGATGCATATCATCTGACAGTAATTAAGGAACTAGCTGCAGTCATCTCTCAGAGGTTGATCTGAAACCTTATGGAGGAGAGATGAAGGTCTTTTTGGAGTGTGTTTCTGGGTGTTTTGTATGTTTGTGTTTTTTTTAAAAAAGCTGGGATACTCTAAACTAGTAATATAACCTGCTAGAGAAAAAAAATCTGGAACAAGTGACTAATCTTAAACTAACCTAGAAGATAACAAGGAAACATGACCTGACCAGCACAGACTTTTTCCAAGAACCAATATTATCAGACTAATAGAATTTCTTCCTATGACAGCATAACAGTCTGTACAGAAAGAGCAATAAGTATCACACAACACAACTTCAGTAAACTGTTTCTTCTGACATTCTCATAGGCAAATCAGGAAATGCGGTCTTGATAGAACTATTCTGGGCTAAGTGTAAAACATTTTTTGAAGCCTTTGCCAGAAAGGTGTTTCCTACGACTCCCAGTTGCAATGGCAAAAGCATTCTCCAGTCAGTCCCTGTCTCGGTCACTATTTCCATGAGTGCTCCAATTAAATTAAATTAAATTTGAAGAGGGGACCAGCCTGGGAGAGACTGTAAGAATAGGATTAGAACTCCAAAAGGGAGAAGCAGCTTGAAGAAGTTACAATGAAATTCAGTGAGGACAAATGAAATGCTCTGTACTTTGGTGCAATGACCAACTGCACTAAAAGCAGGATAGGAAGACCCCAGGAATCCCTTCTTCCTGGCAGAATCTCTGATTTTAACCTGATTTTAATAATAAGAAATCCCTTGAACCTCTGTGGTTTAAGGCATCATCAACAAGGGGCTTACCATCCCACAGCAATTACTTAGGAGCTACCCATCAGGCAAAAAACAAACCATAAAGACCATGCTCTTCAATCCCAATCATGTGGAAGTAAGAAGGGAAATGCTAATGTACTTTAAAAAAAAAATAATAATAATTAAAAGCTCCTAGTCTTTTCCCAGTGTTTTTGACCATCTGGTGTGCGCTAATTCCCACTCAACTGGCTGGCTTCATGGATCTGCCATGGTCTCCCTGTGTCATCAGTGCTCCAGAACCCTCCTGTCAGCAATGTATGGTGGGGTTATTGTTCCTACCTCTCCAATAAGGTCTGGATGAGCCTTGCTGTTCACCAATAATGATGTCTTATCACTGTTTCCCGTGATTTAAGTGTGTGTTTATTATGTGTGTACAAAAGCTAAGCTCTGCTCAGTTAGAGCCCACAGGCTCAGTGCTTCCTGGTAGATGAAGACATAGCCCAGTCCCTCTGAGTAGATTTCCTTTGTAGAGCAGGCAAGAGGTAGACTTATGGCAAACAACATTACCCGTAAGTAATTTTCCCTTTATATAAGCAAATGCCTTTGATATACAACAATCCCCAATGTGTTCAGGTTACATGCTTATTTTAAGATCTTTTGTTTACTTTATGATCTTCATAGGTCAATGACATCCCATTTAGTTCTGGTGACCCTGTTTATATAATCACAATATACATTAAAAAGCATTCCTTTGGATAACATTAACATTCTTGATCTTAATCCATCACATGGGCTAACAATAGCTCCAGCTCAGATGTGTACGTAACTGTTAAAAAGCTTTAATGTAGAATCCAATACACATATCTAGTGGGAGAGGTCTGATCAAACAGATTTGCTTTCTTTTTTCCATTCTAAGTGGTAGAGGATCCAGAACTATGTAAACTCTCATGAAATACACTGCAGGACCCCTCCAGCCACCAATCAGCACAATTGGACTCCTTGGAAAATGTATCGGATTTTTTCTCCCTCCTCCTCAACTCCAGCATGTGAGGCTGTTGATGGAACAGTGAACCTAACCACCTCCAGGTGCTTTGATTCCTGCTGTTATTCAACTTACTGAAAACCTGAGTTAATGCCAACCTGGCATTTAACAAGCTGTCTTGGCATAAGAGCAAAACTTACCTGGTATCACCTTGTGGGCTGCAATTTCCTGCACTTGATGAGCCAGAAGCACCTACTAGCAAATTCGTTGGGAAGTTAAATTGCTTGATATGTATTTTTTATCTCACCTGACTTTTCTCCACTCTTGGTTGCCATATCCATCCACCACTTGTGGTGAGGATATCTTGAAGGCTACTGTGCTATCTGAGGTGTGAGCAAGCTCTGGGCTTCCCGTAAGGTTGCCACATCCAAAAGACCAAAACAAAAAAATATGTCACCCTACACCCTGCAAAACTCTGGCCACTTCCAAGGAAAGGGAGCTCAGTGATGAGATGTCATTGATATGTGCTGAGTAGTTCCTGCAGAAATCGACAGGTCCATAGGAAAACCAGACAGGGTGGCTTAAAACCATCCAGAAAATAAACAGAATCTTCTTGAATGCTGAAGCAGTGGTGAACCTTGGCTGGTACCATGGCAGCAGTGTCAAGCTGTGAAGCTGAGGGAGACTGTGACAAAGGAGAGGTTTTTTATTTTACTGGACCTAGCGATGATGATACAAGATAATACAGTGGGAAGTCATTAAAAACATCTGTGGGGGTTTTGTATGGGGTTTTTTTTGTATGTGTGTTTGTTGGTTTGGGATTTTTTTATTGTTTTTTGTCTTTTTCCATGTTTGAGTGTGACTGTTATTTTTTTTTGTCTAGTCCAGGTATTGCTACTTCTGTATAAGTGAAGAACCAGGCTTGGTTACATCCTGAGGTCTTCAGCCTCACTTGCTATGACTTCTGCAAGGCTGCTTCTGCCTCTATCATTTGAAACATATCCTTATAAACATGCTGAAAGTCACAAAACATGGCCTTACCTAGGACAACATCACTCTACTTTTTGCATTGGTTTTTTTTTTCCCTTTCCTTCACAGTTCAGCAAATGATGTTTTGGCAGGCACATTAATGTCTTTTGGGTTCAGCCCATATTTCCCAGGAGACCGGGTTCAGGTGGAGGATAACAGAAAAAAAGTACTAATAAAACATCTGACACAGTTACCATGACACACCAAAGGCAGGATGAATTTGCTGAAGAGGACATGCCACATGAGGAGAAAGGAGAGCAGGAGGCCATGAGAGCTGCTAGCAGAGAGACCCAGGCTACATGTACTTGGGTCAGATGGTCACTGCAACAGTTCCAGTACCTATGAGCTGTGCCAGCTGTCCCATCACCAGACTCTGTCATGTCACTGATTCTTGGGGAATAGGAGCAAGATTTGGGAAATTCAGGGCGAGGGCTGACTGCATGAACTGGGCTGCAGAGGGAGTTTGCGAACACACCCAGCACCTTTGTAATTCCCACCTAGCAATGAGCAGCACCCCTAAAATTGATATCCTAGGGCAGGAAGGTAAAAGGATAGATATCCCCACCAACCAGTGGTAATATCATCTGCTTTGCTTAAATAGAGGTAGTTTTGCTTAAATACAGGTAACTTTGCTTCCTGGTTTGGAGTGACTGACACATCTGCACTGCAGTTAGACAACATCACACAAACTTCAGCAGCATGATGCACTTTAGGCACAAAGGTTTCCCTCCTTATAAATTAATGTTTTGGGTATTTTTAATGTCTACCTTGTTTGTTAGTTTTATCGGTCTGTTGTTTACCTGGAGACAAACTAAAGCTTTAAGTTGCACAGTATTAAAATCTTAATAAAAATAAGACTGATAATTCAAAAGAAAAAAAGAAATCAGAAAAAAAAATCAGAAACATTCTGAGTGAGCAAAAAGAGGGTGAAGCAAATTTAAATTTACCTTGTATTTAAAAAATAAACTTGCACCTAGTCAAAACCATAGGCTTCAAATCATAAGTGAACAAGTGACTGGAAAAGGGCAAATCTACAAAATTAAGCAGGAGGCAGCTTTGCTTAGTGATGTTATGCCAGGGGACAGGGACACAGGTGTGGGTGTCCTGTTTACACCATGTCCAATGGTCAGACCTGTGTGGATATATGTTCTACAAGTGCAGAGACAGCAGTGTTTGTCCCTGAGATGCACTTCAGTAATGTTAGCTTGTTCCCAGATGCCAATACCACCCCAGTTTACAAAGCCATTTAGGACAAGAACTGTTTAATTAATCTGCTCATTCCTTCAGATGGACATCTTATAGGATAGGTATCATCTGCACCAAAGCAAACTGAGAAACAAATTTTGCAAAGGGCAAACTCCCATAATTCAGGCATAGGATTTTTTTCAGCTGATGGTGTATCAAGAAGCAACAGAACTAAAATTCCAGTTCCTCATTGGAAGGACCAGGTTGCCAATAGGGTGAAGCAGAGTGTGGACATCTCTTTCCAGCACAAGTGCAGAGGCAAGCTTCAGCACACATTTCAGGAGTTACATTGGTGTGCCTGTGGAATTTGGAAATGGAGATGAAGAGAGAGGACAACTGTCAACTCTCCTGGTTTCACTCAGAAACTACAGGGTTTGTCTTATGCCCATGGAGAGGTTCAGGTTTCAGGCAAACCCAGAGCTCAAAGGCAACCTCTGTGGGATGGGAAATGAACCTACCAGTTTGTCTTTGCCAAAACCACATTTTAAAATGATTATAAAGTGATTATACACAGGTCTCTTCAACACCTTTATGCTGCCTGAACCACAATATCATTTGAGATCCTGGCACCCTGTCCTTTGTGGGCAAGTGCCTCCAAACAAAATAAACATCCCAACATTTAAAGTTTTTCCCTAGTTCAAAGGAGAACAGAGGAGCAGCAAATCACCACAGCGTCTGGCTCCTACTATCTAGTAAGCTCTGGGACAGTGTTACTGATAGCATTCCTCTCAAGGAAGGTGTGAGCAGTGGTGGAAGAGCTCTTTATAAATCTGGAGTGCTGCTCTCCCCCAGGTCACCCCCTCAGTAAGACAAGCTGAAATACCAGTTTCTATTTCCAGCTGTGTGGCTCAGCAGCTATGGATAAACTCAGCTGCACCTCAGGAAAGGAGGACAGTTTGGAAGCAAGCAAATGTTCTCCAAGATGTTTTCAGCTGGCAAAACAAAACTACAGGAAAAGCCAGAGCACAGCACAGCAGTTTTAACTATTGTTTCAGATATTTATACTGTAATATGATTGTTATCACTTCCATCCTAGCTTCTCCTTCTGCTCGCTCCTATGGGGTATAGCATTAAGATGGCACTTCACTGCCATAATAATGATGATATTTTACCATTTAGACTTCACTGTCTATAAAACAGGAGGAGGAAATGGGCTGCAAGCATGATAAGAAACAAACCCTAATTTGAACACAAATATACTTGAGAGCTAGGAGGGGAAAAGGCAAGTTAAGGACTGAGAGCATATTTCCAGCTATTGGGCATCACAGTGAAAATATAGGATGGTCCCAGGACCACAAGCTGCAGGAGCAGACCCTGATCACCCAGAAGCTGTCTAATTGAACACGTCTGTGATATTTCAGTTTTTAGCAAGCAGTGCTAAGCAGTACTTAGGCATCATGTTTCTTCAAAAAAAACCATCATTTTTTTTTACTAAGGCCCTCTAATGCTTCTGGGGTCCCAATTAAGTAAATTATTGTATTAAGTATTTAAATCATAACCTGTGCTTAAAGTTCTGGTTGAGCAGACATCTTCTTAAATTTAGTCTTTTTCAGAGGATTTGAGTACCTCTGTTAGGGGAAGAGATAGATACTTAAGAACTAGGACTCACACCAAAGCCAGTTCAGTCATATCTCCTGATGAAAGAGATGGAAAAGGGAGAGAAAGCTCAACCCTCAAGTCTTTCTGAGATCAAGCCTTAAGCTCAAATCTCAGACATGTCAAAGAATTTGTTTCATGTCACTGTTGCAACTGATGTTAAACTTCCTGTACAGGAAGAAACAATTGCATCAGAAAAGACCAAGAGCCACATCTCTACAGCAGCCTTCAAGTGAAGATATTCACCTGGAAAATAAGATGTATCATTTAAAACCATTGCTCTCAATCTGAGAAGAGCTCTGACCATGGGACTGCTGAAGCCAAGCCCAAGATCCCAATGTCCACTCACCTTGGCCTCTCCAAGTAGAGCCAGACAAAAGATTTTGAGAGCTAGCCAGCACCCCAAGGTGCGTGGTGTGGTAGGTGCCACCCTCAACCTCACCTTGGAGGTGTACTTCAAGTACACCTTCACACAAAATAAAAGACACACAATAAAACACCTTCACACAAAAACCCCCAGTATTTCCTGAAGCTCCCTAAACTTGCCAAATTTCCTCAAGATTTTCCAGGGATCCTAGATTGATCCAGGCTGTTTGTGCCTAGGAGTGTGAAATCTTATTTTCCAGTTCTTTGCTCAAATTTAATGAACCATCCCCTGTGTAACCTCCCTTGGAGAACATTTTGAAGCCCCATGTACTTCCCTCCCCCTTTACAGTCAACACAGCCAGCATCTGGCACGAACCCCAATGTTTATCTTTCCAAACTGGATTGCAAGTACTTGGTGACACTACTGATACACAAGTTACACTAGACCCTTCTGCCAGAGGAAAAGCTACCAAAAGAAGACAGAAAAGACATCCATCCTGCTGCTTCTTCAAGAATAAATTGCTAGAGAGTAATTGGAGACCAACCTGAGCCGTTACTCAGGCTGAAGAGCCTCCAGGAACCTCAATGAATTTGCCCTCTACTACTCTACTCCCTCTACTACTGACTGCTTAAATGAACTTTGGCATACAGCAGGTCTTTGCTGCTGTTGTTATTTTCTGTGTTACTGTTTTTTTGGATAAGATATACTTAGTGAAAACACTAGAGATCTCAATTAAGCAGCTGGGTGACTTATAAATACATATTTATGTTTGGAGCCTAAGTGGCCATTGGCTTCCCTACTGTTTTACTTAGCTAACAAAACAACTCTATCAAAGTAAGTATTATTCCAAAACCCAACTTCCTGTGCAGAATGCTCCCATGTGCTCCATCAGTCTGCTTCTCTGATGAACTACATCGTTTCTTATAAACTGTCCATGGCCCATAAATTTCCAAGCATAAAGGCTATTACTGTGCTGTGCAAATCTGCTGAGAATTTGATCCTTATAACTTCATTTCATTTGGTGGCAAATGAGTTTGTTAAGAAAGTTATTCTGCAACTATTTTTTTCCTTGTGTTCTACTTTTAAGTTTATTTTGATAAATAACTCTTGAATTAGTCTTGAGGTGGACTTTGTTTTGACCAATTTCAATTGGACTGCCTTTGACTCAAAGTGACTGTAGCTCAGGAAAAAAAAATAAATTAATAAACTAAGAACCAATTGGGTTTTGGGCCACCTACTAGATAAATGTTGCTAATCCACTCTCTTGTGTGATCCAAACACAAGACTCTTGCATATTTTCAGGTATTGGGAGTGATAACTATTTTATGAAAATTTTTTTCCCTTTCTGGGCCAAGCCACACGGTGGTGGGAAAGTAAGGTTTTGTGTGTGTGCATGCAGATGAAAACCTCTTATAAATGTTTTGTTCATTTTTAACTCTCACAATTGCCTGTTTATATTATGACTCCTGTTGTCACATGGAGTGGACAGATCTTCAAACAAATTGTATTCTCCCTGTCCACCAAGTAGAAAAATGAGTGAATTTTGCCATCAGCTGCAGCACAAGGCTTGTGCTTCCTCTGATTTAATTCCAATTTCAATAACAATACAAATTAGAGCTGCTCAAGACCATTGGAGAGGGGGGCGTGGAGTGCTGGGGAGAAGTGAAATAAGTCATAAGTCTCATGCTTTCTTCCTCCCAGCCCCAAAAGCAGTCAGTCACAAGCAATATGGAAAAAAATAATGGGAATAGGAAAGTTCTGATATCTTGATTTTGGAGGCTTCTTGACTACCGCATACTAATTTCATTGCACCCAATTAAAGGGTATTTTTTTATTGATAGATACCCCAGGAGATATGACTTGGAAATAGCATGCTACCTTGGGATATCACCAATCATTTGACATTGGGGAACTAAAACAAAAACAGATGTTTTAGGAAATAAGCAGTTTGAATATATCACTCATAAACCAATTTAAACTTTCTGTAGCAAGCTGACATTTCCCATGAAGCAAGGAATGGGAGTAAGTACAAATCAGTTGGCTGCAAGCTATGGAGCAATTCCCAGCCATAGATTTTATTTTAATTCTACTTTTTTTTCTTTTGCTGCTCTGAAAATGAAGCTTGCATTTAAAAAAAAAAAAAAAAAAAAAAAGGTGTGATAAAGAAGCAGTCTCACCTTGTCACTCTCTAACCCAGAATCTGTCTTTTCACCTTCACACTTCCAATCATTGCTCATTAAGCAAACAGCAAGATATTCCCACTATTGTTTGTCTGTTTGGCAGAGAGTCTTTGTAATTTCAGGTCCAAATATGCTCCAAAATAAGACAGGATAATCGTTTCTGTTTGTTTCAGGTATTCATTGTTTTGTTGTTTTTTTTTCTTTTCCCAGGACACACTTTTAAATTTTATTTTGCAAAGCCAAGCAAAAACATCTAAGCACACTCTTAACTTTAAGCATTAAAAAGTCAATGGGATTTAAGCATGTGTTTAAAGGCAAACATATGCTTTAGAGCTCTGTGGAATAGGAATGGTTTATTGAATCAAGACCATAGACAGGTTAATAAAATGGGTTAATATATGCAATCTGGAAACAAAAATTAAACAACATGTTTCTGGAATATTAGTGTTATAAGCATTGCCTTGTTCTATCTCAATTCCCTAAATTACTATTGGATTTGTAATGTTCTTGTCACTGACTGTCTCTCATTTCTTGAAGAAATGCAGATTATTGTACTAGATTATAATCATCTGGTTAATGTACAGTTTGAAGTTTATTAATTTATCCAGAGCAATTCAAAACAATATGATCTTACTTCAAAAGGAATTTATTCACCAAAATACATTTTTAAAGAAAATCTGCCAAATCTTTTCCACCATCACATATCTGCAATTCCCTCTGTATAAATATTCATGTGCTGTGAATAAGATGTAAAAAACATTTGTGTTATTTTTCAATATTTACTCTAGAATTAGTTCCACAAAGGTGCTTATTGTATGACGAAAGATAAGAGTATCAAATCCCATCAAAGGTTTCTTTTAAATAGATCATAAAATCCATTGTGAATATTTAAGCCAAGAGTAATAACATGTTGCCATATACTGACACAGTATAATGCAGTAACACTCTGCATTTTGACATCTGCCCAGACAGATGTTTAGAACAAAGTTCCTCGGATGCTTTCTTCCTTTTTTTTTTTTTAATTTTGAATTGCATTGAGAAAAAAATCTGGGAATCATCTTTTATATCGAAGCTACTTAGTACAATTTAACTGTCAACAGTTTAATTAATTTAAATGTAGACTTACTGTGGATGCCAACAACTCACGTAAGTCTTCAAAACAAACAAAAAACAAACATGGAAAAAAACCTTAAAAGCCTCCAAAAATGTAGTCAACAACATCCTGACCTCTGGAAAGATACACATTTATGGGATACACACAGAGCATATATCTAAAATCCCACCATTTACCAGTATAAATTTCTGCTGGTATCCAATCATCTTTAGCACAGACAACCCCAGCACCAACAGTTAATACATACTTTCCCACTATATTCCTTCAGAAGGGCTAGGCTAATTAGTAGTTACAAATTATTTTGCCTGTAGCAATACCACTGATAAATATCAACACATACATTTACTTCAAGTAATTGCAGCAGGATCTTTTTTTAATAACTCCATGCCTTGTGATTTCTGGGGTTTAGATCCATGTTGAAACGTGCACATGACCACATGCTGACTGCCAAATTCATTGTAATGTAGAGCATGTTTCAGTGGTAGTTTCTTAAAGTTAGCAAGATTTTTTTAAGAACTTACTGGTTAGTTTATTTATTATGAAGATTTGTCAGTTAAGTTAATCAGTAACCAATAAAACATTTGAGTTCAGAGATATAAACTGGTTAATTTATTGCTCACAGAAGTTTTTGGCTTCTCAACAGGAATTCATGAAAACATGTTGCTATAGTTACTTTGTAAATCAATACCCTACTGGTATTTTCTTTTTTATTATTATTTTTAGAGGTTTTAATTGTTGGGGTTTTTTTGTTTGGTTGTTTTTTTCTATGCAAATAATAAGCAAACTAAAACTTGGTTTGTTTTGAAATCCCTGCACCGACTCCAGATTCTGGTTTACTATTGCCCTTAGGACCGTCAGATCACTTTGCACATTTCCCCATCTTGTTTAGAATTTTTTGCAATCTTCAACAAATGTCAATCTGACCACATAGTTTTAAAAGCAAAGGTGCCAGACAAAGATACTCACAGCAGAAATGTTACTGCATTACAATATCCTCCAGCATGTACATACAAAAAAAGAAAATCACAATGTCAAATACAGTTAAAATTTTATATAAACTTTCCCACTGATTTTTTTATTTTTTTTTTTAATCACAGTGAACATGTTACTCCACCTCTGTTTGTGGTCATTCTAGTTAATATCATGCAGGTTTTTTTCCTTTAACTGTGATTATGATCACCTATATGCTGAGCAAACAGTTTAATGCCAGCACAGGCTGGCTGGAATATGCAATGCATATGATTTTCCAAAAGGCTGTTGTGATTGGGGTCCTATGGTCCAATAGCCAAGTTTTCAAAAGTCACTATGGGATCCACAGCCCTCCTGCTGTATTTTTGGGTGTATTTTTTAGGCACCTGAAATTGCACATAGGTTTTAAGACCTCACTGGTTTTTAGGGTCAGAACTCAATTGCAAACTTCTCTGGCCATCTTCTACATGTGCCATTTAGACCGTCAATATCTCAGTATCCTCAAAAATCACTATCCCTCCGAAAAGTATGTTATTGACCTATTTAGACACATGTGAAGTTATATGTTAAAACAAACCATTAATCAAACTTGTGATCAGGTTTGTACCAAAAATACAGGCTCTTCTGCTTAGCTCCTGCTGAGGCTTCATGAAGGGAAAATCAGTGGTGGACTACACACACCCCTGGATTCAGCCTACAAACCAATTAGCAGTTATCACCCAGCATATAGGATTATCAAATAAATGGTCAAGTATGAATTGCAAGGTCAAAGATGCTCTCTATCTGAAGGCATTCTGATTACATCATCATAGACCCAGAGGGCAAAGCTCATCTAGTTTATTATGTCACCAGAAGGCTTCTCAGAATTGCTGCCATAGCTCATGGTCATTATTTTCTGTAACAGGAGGTACATACTTATGTCCAAGCAGGGGTCAGTTCCACATTAGCCTTCACTTTTATGTGTATATAGATATTTTATTTTACATATATACATTGCATGTAAGTAACATATTAAAAAATGGCACCTATATTTCATATATACATATCATTTGTACGTGTGTATGTGTGTGTATATATATTCTCAGATAGTGCTCACTGCCATGGCATGAGTTGGGGCAGTGATGCTGGTACTGCAGGCTGGAAGAAGCACAATAGGAGGGCAAAAGATCTGGCCAACTCCCTGGGGAGCTGGAGCCCATACAGGATAAATGCTTACTCTTTTTTTTTTTTTTTTTTAATTATTATTATTTTGCAGAGGAGGCACAGCTACAAAGAGTTTCCTAACCACTACAATCACTGAAGCTGGCAGCAGCCTCAAGTCATTGATCTCTGGGGGATGCTGGATTTCCTGTACAAAGCAGCTGTGCAAAGGCTGGTGTCTACCTGACATGGTGCAAACAACCCTGGGGCAGAAAATAAATACATCCAGGACACAAAGAAAGACAGTACAAAATGTAAAAAATGAAACTTCTGCCATTGTCCCCTCTATGGATTTAAAGAAGGGGATCCTCCCGCCCAAGACTGAGCATACAGTCCCTTCTGGACTACAGTTAACATTTATTTTAGAGGAAGGAAAACTACATCATCTGGTGGCTTTGGCACAACCAAAGCAGCACACCACAGCTGGATAGCTGATCTGTGTCTTTCGCCTCACTGAGAGGCCTACCACATGCCATGAAATGCTTTAATGTCCCCTTAACATGATGTATAAATAATTTCCGTATCCATTCAGTGGTGATCACATGTGGTCCTTTGAAAGAGTTAACTAAAAATTACAGTACCAATATATCTTTGAGATTAAACAATGACATTTATAGGTCACTGTAATCCATGCATTAATTTCATTCCCATCCTTCCATATGATCCATATGATGCCTCTTCAGTGCTATATTTGGCCTATATTGCTGCATTTTAACAAAAAGATGTTTTAAAACTGGACTTGGAGGAGCTTTTGTAGTCACTAAATATTTGAGCTGGCTTGGGAAGGTCAGGTATATAAAATTTCCATAGCAGCCTATGGAATCCCTTTCTGGAGTAAAGAAAGGGTGAAAGAGTGAAGCCCCTTGATGTCCAGCCACCATCACGAGGTTTCATGGATGCACCATAAAGTGCTCGATGCTCCCCCCATTTCTGCAGCTGGGGCTGGGCAGGTACCTCCTCACCTTTGGGGAAGCCGTGAATGGGGCTGCAACATGTTAACCACCTGAAGGGAAGTTATAGGGAGGTGGGGGTCGACCTCTTCACCTTAGTTAAAGATGACAGGATGAGGGGCAATGGCTTCAAGTTGTGCCAAGGGAAAATTAGGTTAGATATCAGGAAGAATTTCTTTACCGAGAGGGTGGTTAGGCATTGGAATGGGCTGCCCAGGGAGGTGGTG
>JANHGL010003590.1:0-13001 GCA_024611195.1 Ceyx melanurus | reverse complement strand
CCCACCTGTGCCTGAGCCTGTCCTTGAGGACAGCCCCAGATTTTTATATTTTCTAGAGCTCCACAATGCAAGCACTAAGAGAATAAAGCCTTTCAACTGGCAATGATTACATGTTTTGTGATTTAGGGGTTTTCTCTATTAGTGATACAAGAGCCCTGATGTGATAATCTCCAATTAACACTAAGTCATGTATAAATCCCACTACACAACAATGGCAGTAAATTATTATGGGTTTTTTACCCTTTGTAAAAGTAGAGGGTGTAGGTGCTGAGGAGACATCTGATCAGCTCAGTTCTGTCAATTTAAAAAACATTTACAACTTCTTTACGTGCCTCAAGTACTGCCTCGTAAAACAAAATTAATTACTCTTATAAAACTGACCAGCAAACTGCAACCTTATCACCTGCCAAGACACCGTTAGGCCAAACACCACCCTACAAAAGAGGTTTCAAAGCAGCATTTATCTTTCAAACTGTTCAGTTCATTGTTTCTGTATGTTGTAGCAAAACCATTTGTTTAACAGCATGAAGTGCATAGCCGGATTATAGTGCCAGATTACAGGCTGGAGCACAGCCTGTGTGTAAACCAATGAGACAGCAAATAAATAATCTTATGTGAAAGTCACTTTTGAGTAATCTGTTAATAATAATCCTTTTGAGATCCTTAAATGCTTATGTAGAGACATAGAGAAAAATGCAGGTAGGGCTTCCTGAAGCAGGAAGCACATCAGGAAACATAATAAATAGGACTGGATCACTCAAATGTAGGATGATGGAGAACTGCTATTAAGTAGTCTAAATCCATCAAAACCTAACCATGGTACATGGGTTTCTGTTGAACCATTTGAACAGCAGTGGTGGTTTTAGCGAGCATCTTAGTGGGGTCTTTCTGTTTTCCATGGACTGGAAACAGTCTTAGAGTGCACTGCCACACAAGAAAATGCTTCATTAATAGTAGAAGAACAGCTCAATTGGAAAGCCAGTCCCAATATTTTCCATACATTTAAAGATTTTTCTTATAATTTTTACATTCATCTAATCCAACCATTTCATGTTTGGTTTAGTCTCTGTGTGTGCAAGTACATGCATATAGGGGAAAAAAACCCATGATGTCACTCATTTATATGTGTATATGGCATACACAATGCTACAAGCAAGAGGTTGGGTGATTTGGAGGCTATTTACCTCACCAAGTTAGAAATACAAAGGACCATATTCTCAGTTAATATAAACTGGCTGTAAAGCTAATAAAACTGCTCTGGTTTAGACCAGCTGAAATATCTGACCCAGAGATTTAAGAGAGTGTGACATGTGATGAGGTTGCTGGGAAGGATTGTTGATCACTGACAGGAGATCTAGATAACTCAATTTCATTGAAAAATTGTTTGGCAAGTGATTATCCAAGCATTCCCCATGGGTAGGAAGAAATCTCTCTTCAGCTCTCCAACCCAAATGCCCATCCACACTACAGATGCTTTGCTTCATTGGGAGAGAAGGAAAATGGTGGTTTCCCTTAACTCAATGAAAACAATAATATTTGAATCATAATTTCAAAAGCAGAAAATTGACAAAAACATGCTCTGAAATAGCTACCTCTGGGAGAGGCACTGTCACATAAGGTACAAAGATAACAAGTGTTGGCAAAATACAGGGTTAGTCCGTGCTCCTTCTTGGTTTCAGAAAATATTGCTTTATATTTCTACTTTCTTAACAAATTATTCCATTGACATTACAAGGCTAAGGACTGAGAGTGAAGGCTAATACACAAGAGAGCCCCTAGGCTGTTACTTTGGGTTATAAGTATCTAATTTCAGTCATTTAACGTAAATTCAGTTTTGTCAAAGGCTCCAGCCCAACTTATAAAACTCAGGTCCAGTGAGCATGACAGCATGCCTTGGAGGAACAGGGCTCCAAAAGGGAAAACAAACAGCTTAATTCAACTCCTTCAAAGGCCTTTTTTCATTTAACCATAAAGTTAATACCAGCCTCCTTTGATTATGTATACTGTAAGAAAGTGAACAGTTTCAGTTAAAAGTTTTTTCTTGCACATCTCCTTGGTTTTTTGGCGGGTTTTACACCCCCAGTCATAACTGAGCCTAACAGAGCAGGCAAGAATGAAAAAGAGAGGGAAGGTATCAAGAAAACAATTCTTTGTAAGGAATGCTTAATGTCTTCTTGCAACTATGTGCCATTCATACTTGCACATATCTGTCACGCAGCCCCATGCCCATGTGAAAATAAAAAGAACAAACCAAGTCCAGGTCTCCTCTACACTGAGGGTAATTCAGGGTTACCCCCTTATTTCAGGGTCCACTTTAAAGTTCCTGCTAAATTTGTCTCTGTACAGCAATAAAAAGCCATTCATAGGCTCTGGATAGTAACCAATGTACAAATTCCTCCATTTTTAGTGCAGAAAAGTGCAGACTTGATTGAGTCCCCTTTTATTAAGGCTTGTAGGCCTTGGAGAGCTTTAATAAATCAGAGATTTCTTTACTCTGAATTGTACAGTTCACCCTCTCATACACTTGTCAGGTCAACCTGTTTTAGAAAGCAAATCTTTCACTGAGTTTCTCTTTGCTCTGGTCTAAGAGGAATTCCCCAAGCCGAAATTTAAAGCATGGTATTTCAACCTGGATATACACGTTGAAAAATCGCAGGCTACATATTCATTGCTTCTGAAACTGGGACTTAAGATGACACAAGGGCCTCTCTACCTGGAGAATATGAAGACCAGTGTCAGAGCCCTTCCCTGAAAAGCTCACCTCAGCTGCTGTGTATTTCAGCGTTCCCTATTTTGCAGAAGACAAAAATGTTGCTTATTGACACTGAATTTACTTGCTGCCTGCATTAAAAAAAAAAGTTCATAAAAATAGTTTCAAGAAGTTTAAAGAAAATATTGTTATTGTCAATTATATTATTTAATTTTATTATTGTTGTTGAATGGCTTTTCTAATTATAACTACTGAACTGTATTTAATCCTAAAGGATGGCAAAGAACAACGTATTGCTCAAGCAACATCTCCTAAGCATGTGTTCTAAAAGCTCGTACTTCCCTTTCTCAGCTGATACCACAGCTTGCTGACATGGACTTGAAAATCTTTGGAGCCTTCCAAAATCAAACAGACTTTTAGATGCATGAAAATTCCTATGGTTAGATAGGCTAATATATGAAACTTTTTTTTTTTTTTTTACTCTATGTTTCAGCAGACTGATTAGGATTTTGAAAAGCTTAATCCACTATAGTTTCAATCAAGAAATGCACTAAAAGGAATTTACTATCAGCCTCACAATTTACCTACCCAGGGGCTAACATGATTGAGAGAAGGAAAGCAGGTGTGGCAGACTGCAGTGATGTAAGGCTGTAGAAAACCCATTTGAAGCAGATTGGAGTAATGTCCATCGCAAGGCTGCAGCCTGTGCCTCCAAGGAGGTGGGTTTATGGAACGTTACTCTGTCTCACCTGCCTGGCCAGAGCTTTTCTGAAGCAGATGTCTGTTAGAACTGAGGGTGTTGTGTCTAGTCCTCTTTGATCAGAGGTGAGCAGATGCATTGCTTGGCCAATGACAAGGGCCAAGGACCTTGCTTTGCTCTAATAACAAGGTCTTTTGGCTGACTACAGCTCCTTATCTGGATGCTGAAAAAGTCCTGCTAAAAGTAATGAAAAAAACCAGTTGTTTCTCTCCCTCTGGCCTCAGTTTCTTCATTGCAAGTGTTGCATAGCCCTCTTGCTGGGAAAAAAACAGGGTGCCAATCCTAAGGGAAGGCAAGAGCTCCCAGCTGAATGGTGCTGCCAAGTCACTCCAGCACACAGATGTACTTCCTAGGTATAATTAAGTGTCCAAGAGTTACAACTCCCTGTTATATTCTTTGCCAATTTTTTCTTTTTGTCCCCCTCCCCCAGCCCCAAAAGCCTGAGCTGTAACCACTCTGCCTCTTGCAGAGGAGGTGTGCCCCCATCGTGAGAACTTTTTGCCACGGAAGAGGTCCAACCTTCCAACACTTGCATTATATAAACAAGATAAGATGTCCTTCTAGCTCAGCCCCCAGGGGCAAAGGGAAGGAAGCTGGGAGGGAAGCCGCAGCACAGCAGTCCCTGCCAGGCTTGGGAACAGGGAGGTTAAAAGGGCTCCTTCTTCCTCCCCAGGACAAAGTTCTCCACCTCAGCGGTTCCCACCATGTCCAGCAACTGTTTCAGACAATGGTTTTTCTGCAAAGAATGTGTTGCAGAGCTTCAAGCTGCCATGTCCGTGGATCTGGAGGGACCATCCTCTGCTCCAAAATGAGCCATCATTATCTGTTTTTTCCTGGTGTAAAAAACATTTCTTGCTGTACACCTTCCATCTCAGCAAGCTCAGCACCTGATGGCTCCTGTACCAATGGATGATTACAGCAGCCATGTGGCTCTGCTTGGCAGAGAGATTTGGTAAAGCACCATAACTCTGGCCCTGGGCAGTCATTAAGTAGCAGATACATGGCAATGATAGAATTATAGAATGGCCTAGGTTGGAAGGGACCTGAGATCTTCTAAGCCAACCTCCCTGCCATGGGCAGGGACACCTCTCAACCAGGCCAGGCTACTCAAGGCTCTGTCCAAGCCAACCTGGCCTTGAACACCTCTAGGGAGAGGGAAGTCACAACGTCTCTGGGCAATTTATTCCAAAGTCTTGCCACCCTCGTACTGAAGAATTTCTTCCTAAGATCTAATCTAAATCTATTCTCCTTCAACTTAAACCCATTTCCCCTTGTCCTATCAGTCAATGCTCTTGTAAAAAGTCCCTCCCCAGCCTTCCTGTAGGTTCCCTTCAGGTATTGGAAGGCAGCTATTAGGTCCCCCAAAGTCTTCTCTTTTCAAGACTGAACAATCCCAGCTACTGCAGCCTATCCTCTTAGCAAAGGTGCTCCAGCCCCTGGATCATCCTTGTTGCCCTCCTCTGAATGCACTCCAACAGATTTATGTCCCTCTTATGGTGGGGATACCAGAACTGGACACAGTATTCGAGGTGGGGTCTCATAAGAGCAGAGCAAAGGAGAGAGTCACCTCTCTTGACCTGCTGGCTACACTTCTCTGGATACATCCCAGGATGCGGTTGGCCTTCTGGGCTGCATGAGCGCACTGCCAGTTCCTGTTGAGCTTCTCATCTATCAACACCCCCAAATCCTTTTCTTCAGGGCTACTTTTAACCCAGTCTGGGCCCAGTCTGTATTTGTGCCTAGGATTGGCCTGACCCAGGGTGGAGGACCTTGCATTTTGACTTGTTGAAGTTCATGCAGTTTGCATTGGCCCATTTCTCAAGCCAATCAAGGTCCCTCTGGATGGCATCTCTTCCTTCAAGTGAGTCCACGGCACCACACAGCTTAGTGTCATTGGCAAACTTACTGAGGGTGCACTCAATGTCATTGTCCATGTCACTGACAAAGATGTTGAACAGCACTGGACCCAGAACAGAGACCTGAGGAACATCGCTTGTCACTGGCCTCCATGTGGACATGGAGCCATTGACAACTCTTTGAGTGTGACCATCCAGCCAGTTCTTTATCCACCAAGTGGTCCACCTGTCAAAGTCATATCTCTCCATTTTAAACATGAGGATGTCATGTGGGAAAAAAAGGAGTTCTCCTGTCATAAGCCTGAACTGCACATTTTGGTCACTCCCTGTCCACAATTTCAAAGGTAAAGACCACTACCACCAGCTACCTGAAGGAACAAGGAGGTTTGGCACTGGCCATCTGAGGAGAGGAGATCCGTCATGTCCTCGAGCTGCTATGGAACAGTGCTCTCCACCAGATGAGCATGGTAACACCAGAGGTCAGTCACCTCTCAAGCTACAGCTGCCAGGCTCAAGAGAGGTTTAAGGGCAGATGTAAAATGGAGCAGACATCCTATCTTTCAATTTTGACTCGTACCCTTTTCTGGTATGGGTGAATACACAGATAGGGGAGAAGATCTGGTTACATTTTGGCAAAAATCCCACAACAAACACTGTCTTTCATCATTACTTATTGTAAAGCAAATCCTGGCTCCAAATCAGGGGCCAGGCAACTCCTTAAACTCATCAGAAAGTTAAACCTGGGGTCAAATCTGGGCTCTGCCTCCTCAGCATCTCTCTAATTACTGACAGTATCAGTGCAAGTAACAAATGCTAACAAGTTCCAATAAAGAAAACTTTCTGTAAGAGAAGGAGGTTAGAAGGTGGAGTAATTTGCCAGGTAGGAGGTTTCAATACCATCAAGGAAGATGTTGCTGATCCCTTCATTAACAAGGCCTGTTGTTAGTTCTGCTGTGGGCAAAGAACTTTAAGATAAAGGGGGGGGAACAAGGAAAAAAAAAAACCACACCACCAACAAAAAAAAAAGTCCAGCTAGACAAATTAGGTGATGGTTTCCGTTTCTGCTACACTCTGGGTAGGTTTTACAGTCTCACACCCATTCTGGGACCCAGGGATATATGGGAGCTCCATCAGTCCAGCTTTGTTGCCATGTATCACCCAAATAAACAAGCTATGTGAAGCAACTAGGAAGGGAGATGGAATTCCCATTCACAGAGACTGAGAGAGCATTTTAGGAGAAACTAGACCTATTTTTTCATCACCAGCCTGATGCTCCCAGCAGAAAATAGTAGCAACTCAAACCCTGAGCAACAATTCACCTCAACAAGCCAGGGGATAAGAAAGCAAGCAACAAAGCATGTTCCATCAACGGAGAAACCGAGGCACCCCAAGACAGCTTGGCCTCTTGTCAGGCATCACTGCCCACCCCTGGCTCTGTATCTCCCCAGAGTGCTCTTGGAATATGAAATCCCTTCAACTTTTGATTCGACTTGTGCTTGTACATATTTAGGTACTCTGGAAGAGGAAGGTACCTGCATCATTCTGAGTGATGATTAGCATATCACATCAAAAGGCATTGAAAAGTGAAGCATTCTGTTAATTTACTTTTGTAAAAGACTGTGACAGACTGGAAAGGGGAATGCATACAGAAGACTTTGCAGGGCATTTCCTGGACTTGGGAAATACCTCTGGCTGAAGTTTATGTTTCTAGTGTTGTGAGAGTTATCAAGAATTAAGTAGGAGCCAGCTAAATCCATTATGGCTAAATGCTGGCCAGTGCCAGGGATCACCACACCTACCTACACATGCTCTCCTCATGCCATCATCAGCAAATAGCTGAGCATTTCAGTAGCAAACAAATATTTATAGCTCAAAAAGACATTTAACAGCTTCTACACATACTCAACCTGCCTTAGGCCTTACAGCCACTTTCATCCCCACAAACTAAACTTCCAAGATTACAATCCCCAGCTGAGCCTTGTTCTCCTCCACCCCCTTCCCATATGTACATTTGTCCAAGCACTCACTTTGATCTCTGCAAAAGATGAATACCATTCAGGAAAAATTACTGGGGTGAGTCACTGGTCTGAGATCCGCCATCAACACATCCTCCTCCAGGTAGACTGAGGAGCAAGTAACACAAAAACAGCTCCAGGGAATAAACTAGATTAGCCCCTAAAGGGCCCCTTTATTGCTCTGGGGTCTTCAGCATCTCCACCTAGGTTTGCCAGAAATGCCAAGCTGAAGTTCAGCTGTTTGGTGTCTGCACTTAAGAAAGAGTCTGGGAATTAAATTGAAAGGGTTAAGCTGTGTATAAACCTCTGCAGTGTGGTGGATTTCAAAAAGGAGTCCTGTAGCTTAAAAATGTGCTTCTCCAAGCTAGACACAATAATTGAGGAGTGGGAGTGACAACCTAATCGTCATCTTGAACTGCCAGCTGGTGAATTCCCCATCGGAGGTATCTGTTCTTCCCTCCCAGATAAGAAAACATCCCCCACAAACCCAAACAGACAGAAATGCAGTAGAACCACATCTGAAGTTAGGACTGAGAGAAGCAGATTAATTTCTACCTCAAAAATGGATGCAAGAGTTAACAGAGCAGTTTAAGCCTCTGGTGCTGCTAGCTTTAATTCTTCTTTTTATGCAAATGCATTTATTTTCTCTAGGCAACAGTCCTGCAAACCATGGTTCAGATGACTGGTCCATTAACACATATTTTTAACAACCTTACCTTCACACCTTAAGAATTATTGTTATCAAAAAGGCACAGTCCACAGAAGTACAGCTCGCACATCTCAACATCTATTAGTGGTGTTACAGCTAGATCCATTCCTACCTTTGCAAATGTTAAATTCACTGGGTTTACTTCTGTGAACTCCATCTGACACAGATGGGAAAAATATATTTAAATGTATAATGACTCGTGTTGAATCAAATATACAGAAAAGTAAGACCTGTATCTTCACAAAAAGCTCCAGTGATTAAGTATTACCTAGAAAATGAAATAGATTGAGTAGACTATAACAAATAAATTTTTAAAAGCAAGCAAACAAACAAAACCCACAAAAAAACAACAACAAAAAAAAACCCAAGCAACAAAGCATGTATGGGAGTGCCTATATTTTAACTTTACATTTCCTAGTAAAATTAATTCCTTATAGTATAATCAAAAATGGAAAGCCAGCACCTAACTAAATTAAGTTCCACAAACATTAATAAATGGTTAAGATTACAATTTAAATAATTTTTATATTGGGTGATCTTCAAAGTTGTAGATTCAGAAATGCTGAAACCTTTTAGGGATTTGTTTCTTCAATCAGAATACTTCAGAGAAGCAAACATCAGCTTGACTTTTTACATCTAAAAATCTTTAGTGAAAGGAAATAGAGGTAGTTTAGAAAAAAGAAAAATAAAATGGTGTGTGTGTGTGTGTGTGTGTGTAAGACAAGGGGAAAAAAAATAAAAAAGACAAGAAAAATAAAAACCCCACACCAAACTTTAAAAGTTCTCCTGATAGTTACAGATGGTTTACTCTTTGGAACCTATTATGTTCATTTTCCCTTCAGCATTAATTATACATAATTACCATCACTTTACCATACCTTTTCAAAAACGAAATCTGTTTACATTTTTCGCATACGTTATATAAATGCACGATTTTTAATGCCGTTTTCTAATAAACGGGGCTCCTATTTACCCTCTGAAAGGGAAGGGTAGCGAGTGCGCGACAAACCCGTTGTTCCTGCAGTATAGCTTAATTACTTTTAGACTCTGGAAACAATTAGGTTATCACCCTTTGAAGGGCGGCAGCCAAGTCGCTGCGGGGAGAGGAGAAGGCGCGGCGTTGCGCGCTGCTTGCGCGGTGCGCAGGGGCTGGCGCAGCAGCCGCAGGAATTGGGGGGAGATGCGCGCAGGGCCCACGGCTGGCGGGGCCGGGAGATGCCCGGGAGATGCCCATCCTGCGAGGGAGAGCGGCTGAAGGATGGGGAAATTATAATTCACGTTCTGATGGAAAGAAATATTCTGCTTAATGCTGAGAGCAGCGCTGGTGATGGAAAAGATTGAGGATTGGTAGTACTTTTCAACCTTATAATTTTACTTTGCGCGCAAACCACGAAATTATATTATTCTTCCTAATTCCCACCCCCCATCCCCCCTCGCTTCTTTCTCCCTGCTCTCACCCCGTCACAGATCACTGTCAGGTGCTTTTTTTTTTTTCCCCCGGCCGTGCAAGGATCAAAGCGCCCCGCAGTAGAAGTGCTCATTGTGGGGCTGACACACGATCGCTCTGGGCAGGGGCGAGGGGGCGACAGCGGGTGCGGAGGTACCCCGGGGCCTCTCCCCGCGGCGTTTCTCCTCGCTAGGGGCTTGGAGAGGGATCTTTATTATTTCCCCACCATCACCACCACCGTGGGCCATCTCTTTCAACACCACCGTGTTGCTTCATCTCGGTACTCTCCTCTTGCGGGTGTTCCGGTAAGGGAGAAAGCAAAAGGAAGGGGCACCCTCCTACACACTCTAAGACCCCAAACCCTCTGCTCCCGGCAGCAGCTTCTTTATTTACATGTCATTTTTATCATCTGATGGAAACCAAGACTGATATTTGTGGTCGAGAGAATATGACTTTCACCTCTCCGGATCACTCTCTTAAATAAAAAAGAATTGACCAGCTATGAGCGTAAGCATTTATCTTGAGTTTGTGGTCATTATCTTTATAATATAGCCTCGACAATAAATAAATCTAGTAGTTACTACCCCACAATAAAATTGTAGTATATGGGACACCTTACTATTACTTTCCTAACAATCTAACATCCCTTCACCTCTAAATCTTCCGTCTGCCCGTCGACTGCACGGGTTGCTCCCCGTCCGCAGGTGCGGAGCCTCCGCCCCTCCCTCTCCTTTCCCTATTTTTTCTCGCTCTTTCCACCCCAAAAAGCTGTCCCTCGGCTCCCACAGGTACCAGCCCTGCCCGCGGGCTGCCTGCTCTGTGTGGGCAGCCTCGAGGGGCCGGTCCGCGTGGATATTCTCTGGGTGGATGTCCCCTCGCGGCATCCCTTCGTGAAGGAAATATCCCCTAGATGGGTGTCCCCTTATGGTATCTCCTAGGTCAGTGTCCCCTCGTGGGTATCTCTCAGGTGGGTCTTTCGCGTGGGCAGCCTCTAGGTGGGTGTTCCCCCATAAGCACGTAGGGCACATCTAGGGCATGTGAGACACAAAAAGCGGAGATCTTCCCTCCGCTAATAAACCCTCCAGTTCGGCCCATGGGGTGCGGGGGAAGGGGGAACTCACGTGGGTGCTCCTCTCATTTCGGGGACTGCACCCCATTTTTGGGGTTTTTTTTGTTTGTTTGTTTATTTGTCTGTTTGAAGGGGCGGGGGGAACTGCTCCAAAGTTGAGAGGTTCAGCAGCAGAGGGAAGCGCTGCCACTGCAGCTCTCACCTCCACCCTCTGACTCTGGTTGGTTTTATTTTCCCTTATTTCATAGGTAAATGTCCACGCAATAATATTTATTTACAGTCAGGATGCTGCGCGTATGTTTCTTTTAACTGTATTTACCAGGGTGATTCCTTCTTGTTTTTGAAACAAGAGGCTCGGAAAAATATTCCCATTTGGGGTGAGGGGTAAAGGAAAGGTGGGGGGGGGAAAGCATTTTTATTTATACCTTTGACATTTAAAAGAACATAATTAATCTGTCCTGCTTGCATTAACATTGTTGAGGAAGGTTTCAGAAAGCTAACCAGTAAAGGGAAGGGGGGAGGAAAAAGAGAAGCTCGCCTAGAAAGCTTAGTAGTTTTTTTCCTCTTTCAGATGTGTAATCAATCATTCGAGTAGGAGGCAGCAAAATTGTAAAGATTCGATAGATTAAAATGCAAATGAAAGGTAGAAAAAGAAACATTAACATGGCAATCAAAGATTTAATAATCGTAAATCACGGTGAGGTTTTTTTTGTTGCAGCTGCAGTTTGTGTGGTTTTTATGTTTTAATCATGTTCGTTCTATAAATAAATAATTTCTGAAACGAGACTAATTTTTCACTATTTTAACCGTGGGCTATGGCACTTATTTATTTATTTATTTATTTATTAAATATGGAACTCCAGATTGTAAACTATGAGAACAGAAAATAGGAAAGAAGGAAAAATAAGGTGGGAAAAAAAGCTACTTCGGATTAGTTCACATATAAAATTTCAAGTGCAATGTCTTTGCCCCACTGCCTCGCAGTGCCTACTGCTTTACTTTCCAATTGAAATCCTTATAAAGTTTATTTGAAAACATGAATGTTTATGCAGAAGTAGACAACTTTACAAGGCTAACGGTAGCACCATCCCTCGCTCCTGGGGTAAATGCAGACAGATTAGATAGATAGATAGATAGATAGATAGATAGATAGATAGATAGATAGATCTAGGAGAAAGAACAGTATCACTTAGGCTGTGTGTTACTTCTAAACTAAAGCGTTGCTACATTTCCAAGAGAAGATTGAGGAGAAGGAAACCCGGGGGGGAAGCCGATCAATGCAAGGAAGGAGCTGGACAGGATTTGGTGGCTCCCCTCGGTTTTGCGCTGCGCGTTACAGAGAGGCTGAGGGGCTGCCTGGGATGGCTGTGGCAAACTCATCTTCATTGTGCTCTGGCTCGGCTTTGGGTCCCCGAAGTCCCAGGTTTAGGGACGCAATATCTCATACCCTGGTAATATAGACGGGCAGTAATTATTTAAACTTCTGGGCACAGCAGATGGAGTACATTTCGTACGCCGAGGACAGGGGTAAGGAGATCATCTTTACTTCGTTGATAATCTTTATAGACCAAGGGAAGAGAGAAGGGAGAGGAGAAAAAAAAAACCAAACAACCCAAAACAACTTTGACTGCTGAAGTTTGTGGTTTTTTAGCAGTGCTGCCCTTTCTATAAAATGCTTCGGCGCGGTGAAAAGGACCCGGTTAAAAACAAAACAAAAAAAACCCCAAACAAACAACAAAAAAGACTCAAACACCTCCCAAAAAAAACCAAACCAAAAAAACCCACAAAAAAAGAACCAAAACAAAAAAACCCCAACCCCACCAACAAACCAAACACAACAAAACATCAAACAAAACCCAATCAAACAGAGAAATAAAAAAACAAAACCAAAACCAACAACAAAACAACACTACACACCAAACCACACCACTAAATGCGGGAAAAGAGCCTCATTTCTGCGCGCTCTTCCCCACACCGTCGAAGGGAACCTGTCTCCGTCCGCCAACCCCGTCCCCCCTCGTTCCCACGCTGACCCCCGGCAGCGCTCCTCGCCGGCGGGCCTTTTCCGGGTCCGACGCCCCTTCGCGCCGCGGGGCCCCACGCATCCCCCGCGGGGCAACAGGGGTGTTCCCGGAAAGGGACTCCGTGGAGCGGCTGTGGAGTGCCCCTCATCCCACTCCAGGCAAGTACCCGGTAAAACGCTTCGGGATGGGGAAAGTGGGAGAATTTACCGAGCGTTTTTTTTCCCGCCCGAGTCATATCAAACCCACTTTAATTATTATGGAGCCTTATTTTCTTTACTCCCTCCCCGCTCCCCAAATTGGGGTGTCCCAGGAGGACGGCCCCACCCGGAGCTTCTCTTTCTCTGCACGCCGGCTGCCAGGGCCGCGCTTCGGGCGGTGCCCGGGACTTGTCTGCCAGGAAGGGACCGGGGA
>JANHGL010003589.1:0-14315 GCA_024611195.1 Ceyx melanurus | reverse complement strand
TCAGCTTGGTGTCATCTGCAAACTTGCTGATGGTGCTCTCAATCCCATTGTCAATATCATTAATGAAGATATTAAACGGTACAGGTCCCAGTACAGACCCCTGAGGGACACCACTTCTCACTGTTCTCTATCTGGACATCAAGCCATTGACCACTACCTCTGGATGCAACCATCCAGCCAATCCTTATCCACAGTCCACCCATCAAATCCGTATCTCTCCAACTTGGTGAGTAGGATGTTTTGGGGGACCATGTTAGAAGCTTTGCAGAAGTCCAGATAGACCACATCTACAGGTTGTCCGTTGTCCATGGATGTAGTTACCTTATAATAGAAAACCACTAGGTTCATCAGGAAGGACCTGCCCTTCATGAAGCCATGTTGTCTGTCCATCATCAGCCCATTGCCTTCTATTTGCCTTGTTAGACCCTCTAGGAGATTCTGCTCCATGATCTTCCCAGGTACAGAGGTGAGGCTGACAGGGCGATAGTTTTCAGGGTGCTCATTTCTGCCCTTGTTAAAAATGGGTGTAACATGCCCCTTCTTCCAGTCCCCAGGGACTTCACCTGACTGCCAAGACTTTTCAAATACCATAGCAAGTGGCATGGCAACTACATCATCCAATATCACCTGTTTTGTATATTGTTTCATTACTATGACTGTTGTTGTTTCTTCTCCTTTTGTGTAGTTGCATTAAATACTCCTTGATCTCACAGAATCACAGAACGTTAAGGGTTGGAAGGGATCTTAAAAGATCATCTAGTCCAACTCTTCTGCTAGAGCAGCATCATGTAGACCAGGTCACACAGGAACATGTCCAGGTGGGATTTGAATGTCTCCAGAGGAGACTCCCTGTTCAGCATATTCTAGTGCTCTGAAAACCTCGTTATTTTCCTTATGTTTACCTGAAATGTTCTATGCTAAATGCTTTTATCCATTGCCTCTTGTCCTATTACTAGATGCCATGGACAAGAGCCTGGCTTCAACCACCCAACACTTGGCCTGTAAAAAATGTATAGACATTATTGAGGTCAGCCTTTTCTCCAGGCTAAAAAGACCCAGCTCCCTCAGCCTTTTCTCATAAGGGAGATGCTCCACTCCCCTGATTATCTTAGTGGCTCTGCACGGGACTATCTCAAGTAGCTCTCTGTCCTTCTTGAACTGGGGTGCCCAGAACTGGACACAGTATTCCAGGTGGGGCCTCACTAGCATGGAGTAGAGGGGGAGGAGAACCTCTCTCCACCTGCTGGCCACACTCAATGAATCTCAGGATGGCCAATGCAAGGGCGCATTGTTGTCTCATGGTCATCTGCTTGTCTACCAGGACTCCTAGATCTTTTTCCCCAGAGCTACTCTCCAACATATCAGCCCCAGCCTATACTGATATATGGGGTTATTTGCCCCCAGATGCAGTATGCTACACCTGCCCTTGCTGAACTTCATTAAGTTGCTCCCTGAGATGCTTTCCAGCCTGTCCAATTTATGCTGGATGGCTGCACAGCCTTATGGTGTGTCAGCCAATCCTCCGAGTTTGGTATCATCAGCAAACTTGCTGAAGGTGTACTCTATCCCTTTGTCCAGGTCATTGATTAATATGTTGAACAGCACTAGACCCAGGACAGATCCCTGGGTAACACCACTACCCACAGGCCTCCAATGAGACTCTGCTCCCCTGACCACAGATCTCTCGGCTCTGTCCTTCAGCCAGTTTCCAATCCATCTCACCACACTATAATCCAGGCCACATTTCTCAAGATTGGCTGCAAAGATATCATAGGATACAGTGTCAAAAACTTTACTGAAGAAAAGAAATACCACATATACTGCCCTCCTATGATCTATCCATCTAGTTGTGGCATCATAAAAAGCTATCAGTCAAGCTCAAGTCAACATGCTGTTCCATCATCTTTCCAGGAATGGAGGTGAGGCTGACTGGCCTACAGTTACCTGAGTCCTCCTTCTTGCCCTTTTTGAAGACTGGCAGGACACTGGCTTTCCTCCAGCCCTCAGACACTTTTCCTGTTCTCTAGTACCTGTTGAAGATGATGGAAAGTGGCCTAGCAAAGACATCTGACATCTCCCTCAGCCCTCAAAGGTGCATCCCATCAGGGCCCATGGACCTATGGATGTTGAGTTTACTTAACTGCTCTCTAACCCAGTCCTTCTCAACTGAGACAATTTTTTTATTCCTCCAGACTTCCTCTGTGGTCTTATACAATTGGAACCTCTGAGAGCTGGCCTTAGAAGTAAAGACCGAGGCAAAAGTGACATTTAGTAGCTCCACCTTCTTTCTATTCGTGATCACCAGGGCACCCATGTAATTCAGCAGCAGGCCCACACTGCCTCTAGACTTTCTTTTACCATGTATATCAAAAAAACCCTTTCTCTTTGTCCTTGACCTCCCTTGCCAGGTTTAGTTCTAGGGAGGTCTTAGCTTTCCTTGTTGCATCCCTGCATCCTCTGACAACCTTCTTGTACTCTTCCCAAGTCATCAGTCCTTTTTCCATGTTCTATATACTTCTCAACCCACAGGGTTTTATATTTTTCTTTCTCTTTTACTGCCAACTTGTGGAGGGATGCAGGGGTGCAGTGAGCAAGCAGCCATGTGGTCTAAACTGTAACACTCCAGTAAATAGTTTTCAGAGGAAAAAACCCAGTATTATGAAACTGTTGACTTCCAACTATGTGCTATCCCCTGGCCCACTTCCCACAGAATGGAAGCATGAGTTACTGAATAAAGCTGGATATTTGGGGTAATTAAGGACATACAATTAAGGACATACATGCTAAAGCTTTTTCTAAGAGTGGGAGACTCATACTGCCCTATGTGAAAAAATGTAATGACATTCAACAGGAGGGATTAATGAAACATAAGAGGGTACATAGCTGCAGATAACAAGGATGAACTGCAGACAAGTACCTTTGCAAGATTACATCCTTTTGGAATTTTCCACAGAAAAAAAACCCTAACTGCATTGTTAAGAGATAAGACAGTATCAGGACACTTACTGATTTAACTGCTGTGTTCAGCAGCCCCTATCAGCAAGTATCCTGAGCACATACATCCTAGAGACAGATGCTAATTTGGATAAATGGAAGCACATGTTTGGCTATACATTTAATATGTTAAAATTGAAGATTCAAATATATTTGCATAAAATTTAAAAATATCAACTAATACTTGACTTTTGTTCAAACATGATGATATACAAGCAGTTAATCATGATGAAGATATATTCCATTTCAGTTCATCTGCAACACAAGTAAGAAAACATTTTAGTATATTGAATACTCAAAAAAATGCTGTTCTGATGAAAGAAGAGCACTATTTATAGTATATTTTCTTTATTTATTATAATGTTCAATCATGTAAATTAAGTCACATCTTAAGGGAATCCATTTATTCTGTGTTAACACAGCATTGAACTTATGCTTCCATTTTTCACATGCTTTTGATTGGCTGCCTTCAGAGTAAGGGACATTGTAGTACAAAACACACTAATTTTATTTTAATGGAAAGAAGAGGATTGAAAAGATTAAAATAGTGAAATGAGTGTTTTACTTAAAAATCAAGTAAGCTGTTACATACCAAAATTTAAGATATGCAACTTCTGTACATGCTATTTTCAGATGGTATTCACTAATTTACTTAAATCTCTATGAACTTGTCTTTCAGTTTGTTATTTTTTCATGTCTCTGAGGGACCACTTTAAATACAAAAACAGACCTCAGATCAGTTGAACACTGGAAATCTGAATGTTCACTTAACTCAGACATCTCTTACTTAGTGATGAGAACTATTTAAAAATAAAATATCCTGATTGAAATAAGACATATCAGCCCCATTTGAGACCTTTTAACTCTGTATAGTATACCCTTTGCATGAAATTCAAGCAGACTTTGGGCAATAACAATCCGGAGATTATTTTGATTATTTTACACAATGTTGTCCTCTACTCCAAGTCAACCCCTCAGAGGATATCCCATAATTAGGCAAATCCACCCTGTTATATTAATCTTAAAACATCAGCTATTGTTTCTTTCAAAATAATACAATATTATTTTTCTTCTTCCATAAATAATTTAAGACAATACCTGCAAGTGCTTTAACAATCATTGTTTTTATGAGGCTGGGCAAAAGCAGCAGGCCAGTTCCCTTGTGGATTTGCCTCTGAGAAACGATGAAGTGGAACTAGTCACTCAGTATAAAAGTCTTTTTGATTAAACTCATGTATGTAAAGCAATAAGGAGGAGACCTTAAAAATTTTAGTTTTGCTAAACTTACAAAATAAGATTTTATCATTACTCTTTCCTTACTAGATTTTGTGACTAAGTGCTCTAATTGCTAATTTCCTAATGCATCTAAATGAAGAATTAAGAATAGCAAAGCTTAATACTAATGATGAGGTGTCTCATATATAGTATGGTATAAGGAACATCCACGCCAGTTTACTCTTCTCTATATTTCATTGTGGGCATTTTTAAATGCTGGGTCTAAAGGTTGATCACTAGACTGAAGAAAAATTTACAGAGCCTATATTGCAGCCCAGGATCATGTGGTGAGTCTTTTTTTTAACACAAACTGATGATGAAAATTGATAGAGACACTGTAGATACCTACAAGCACATTTAAGTTTATCTCCCAGGTGTATTCTACATTTTTGCTGAAAGGTAAAGAATTTCCTAGACTTCCCCTTACAATTAGTGAGTTTCAAGTCACTGCCAACTTTCCATGGCAGTTCTATAAGCACAGTTTCTGCACTTTTTCCACTTCCTCTTTATGCAGCAGAGAGAAATAAAAGAGTTTCACCTGAAAAAATATCTTTGGCAAGAGGTAAAAAAGAGAAGTAGTGATCTTGACTGCCATTTCCTTTAACACTGAATTCACATCTGCTAAGCATAAAGATTCTTCTTAAAATTGTGTATTAAGCTTGTTCTGATACAGTAAATGCTTTGCAAACTAGCTTTTATGAAAAAAAAAAAATCATCTCTATTTTAAATGCCTTAATTGAGTAATACTATATTGTAGGAACCTTCTTCATTAAAGGAAGAAAAGAGTGCTTTGGGAATTATCACCAAAGACTATGCCAATTATAAGACAATCATATAAAAAGATGTTCGTATTTTAACTATGAATTCCTTCTGCCTCTCAGGAAATAAAAAGCTTAGTAATACTGCATTTCGATGTTTTCTTAACATGTGCTTCCATTCATATTTGGGAAACATAAAATAAGTATCACTGACACACAAACTATGCCTGAAAGCAAATGCCACGATAGCTTGATGAAAAGAAACACAGCATTTAATACAGTTGGAGACTGCTATTTTTACCATTGAGGTCTGTAGTAGGAAAAACACAGCTCATTTAATAATATGAAGAATGATGAAATATTCAGACAAATAAAACAGGTAACTTGAAACAATCTTTACTGAGATGGACTTACTGACTTCATGAGCAGCTTATTCCTTATTCACATCATGTTGATAGTAAGAATTAATTTGACGTCTGCATGGCTGAAACCTTCCAAGAAATAGATGGTCTTTCCCTACTGTCTTAGTTTGCCTGAAGCATTTTTTTATTATATTATTATGTAAGATGGCACAATTTATAATTTAAAAAAAAACACTTTAGAAGTCAGGTTTCCAAACTAATACTGATTGGAAAGTGCACTAAAGGGCCTCACAGGAATGCAGCCTCTTCTCAGAAGCTGGCTGTGCATTCAGAAATGTGGATATCCTCATAAATGACTATCAGACTACACAGGAGTGCAAAAATTAGTATATGAAAATTTAGGTGTATTAAACAGTACAACTTAACTACAAAAGCCTAGAATTCTTAGCTTACTAAGAACTTAATCATCCATCTTTATATGCCATTGTAAAATTACCCAATTAATTTATTATGCATGGAAACAAAATGCTCCATGAATATCTTTCCTGCAAAGGCATTTCTAATTTTAAAATTGCTACCGATGTTACTGAGCACATATATTTATAAATGGGAGCTGAAAGCAATTATCATCCTAGATTTGATTTATTAAATGGCATTATGCATTATTTGACCTCTACACAGAGGTCAGCTATTCTAGTTTGTGGAATTAAAGGCGTGAACTTCTCAAATAACATTAAAGAACTTTAATTTCTCCTCATAGCCGCAGGCTACCTTAACAAATACAGTAGTTTAATTTTATATGAATAAGGAAACTTATTTTCAAGCCATAGTAGATCTCCTCTCACCTCACAGCCATTGCTCTTTTGTACTGCAGTGGAGTAAGTGACATTTCCTCTCATCTAGCTACTTGTCACTTAGTTACTCTTCTGAGAAAGGAATCTAAAAACCTTCTTGACCTACATAGTATCCAATGTTGTAACCAAAAGTGATTATAGTTGCTCAGAAAATTAATACAGTTTAGTGGCTTTTTGTGAAATCTGTGACATTACAGTCAAAGATAGAAAATAATGAACCATTGCGTCTAAGTAAGTTAACAGACCGTCAAATAGAGAACGTCCCAAAAATCACAAAGAAGTAAAATTTTACAAAGATGCATTCACAATTATTGCTTGTGGCAAAACACAAGGTACACATGCAGTCAAAAAGCAAGTGTAAGAGGATTAAATTTCAGGTATAGGGTCTTAAATGGATCCTTCACCTTTCCTCAAACCAGTATGAAATATCAGTATTGGTCCCAGTCTCCTAGGAGGTGAAGACAACAGGCAAATATTATCTTCAGAGCACTTGCAGGAGAAGTGTGCTGGTGGACCATCTGTGCCACAGAGGAGTTTAGCAACCTGCACAGCACCAGACGTGAGAAGAACAAGATGTACTGTGTATTGACAAAGCCCCTATGGCTTCTCAGGCATGAACCTTCAGAGGTACCCAAGTAGGAATTGGTAAAGACCAAGATTATCCAGGTGGGAGTCACATAAGGAAAGGGGCTGGAGGCTCATGACTTCTGGCTCCAGGTAGCTAAGTGGCTGGAAAAATAAACTGTAGAAAAAAAAGACTTTGGGGTCTTGATGGACACAAGCTGACCATAACCATGACCAAGTAGTGTGCAAGGGCAGAGAAAAGAAAGTCAGTAGCCTCCTGAAAAGCGATCTTTGCCATCTACTACAGCACTGATGAGATACATCTGGAGCATAGTGCTCAGTGCTGGGCTCTCAGTACAAGACAGTGTATCTTGCTATGGGTTTTTGTTTTGTTTTCCTTAACTTATTGCAAAAGTTTCACATCAAAAAGGCAGGTGATACTGTCAGGTTGAACAATAGCTTGGCAAGTGATGAAATTCTTAGTGTTTCAACAGTAAGAAGACAATAAATCTGAAAATATTGTTTCTGAAAAATAATTTTGTTACATGTTTGATTATTTTTTATCATGCTTTAATATTATTATTAACACTAATATGTTTATAATTCACTTAATATATGTTATTAATTCATTTCATTTGTGAAGCAATGGTGATAAGTATGATAGTTCCTATGTTAAGTTTCAACTGAAGGTACTATGCTGCAATGCTGCTAGAAGCCACATGTCCCAAGTCATTATACACACATCCTTCCTTTATACACACTATAGTAGGGTGGAAGTGACCTATATCCAATGTACCATTTCAAGCATGATCCTAACCAGCTCTGATACTCAGAAAAGGAGAGCTCAGTAAAGATAGCGTGGGACCAGTCTAGGTTTCATTTGTATGATAGTGAGAAGAAGACAGTTACTAGAAGACAGGCTGCCAAGGTCAAGTCACGGCTGCTGAGTCTCGCTACACAAACAAACCACACAAATATGATACAGCGGTGCCTTTCACTCTATACAATATCTGAAACAACTTTAATCTCATAATAAAAAATAATCTATCATAATTTTATGCAAATGTCACTTTTCTAGACATTCACCACTGGTCACTATTGGAGGCAAGTTCTTGAGCTAGATATAACCTCATGCAGGCCAGCTGTTATGCATCAATTTAGCAGGCATAACAGTTGGATAAAATTTGGGTTACCATTCTGGATAGAAATAAACTTATTGACAGACCACTGTAGCAAGAACTCAATTCCTTCTACTACTTATAGTACTTACAGTTTCAAAAGTGTTTAAAGTAAATCTGAAAGACATATTTGGAGTGTTTAAGTAGTCTGCATCTGAAGTCAGTCATAAACTGACTTTAAGAAAACACTTTTTAAGCAAACAAAAAGTTTTCAATACTAGACTACACATTTCTTGCACTTAAAACAATTCCTAAATTTGGTGGGTTTTTTATAAAACATGATTGCCAGATTCATCATTAAAACAAAACAAAACAAAACAAAAAACAAAAAAAACCACACAAACTATCTAGTTTAATGTAAGACTATTATAAAGAGCAAAAGAGACAATCAACCCATAGCAGGATCCTCAAATGCTGGAAGAGGGTCTACATTCTGTCATGGCCACAAATCATAGAATCACAGAATAATTTGGATGGAAGAGACCTTTAAGATCATCAAGTCCATCCATTAACCCTACACTGCCAGGGTCCCTAAACCATGTCCCCCAGCACATCTACGCGGTTCTTAAACACCTCCAGGGATGGGGACTCAACCACCTCCCTGGGTAGATCATTCCAATGCCTAGCCACCCTCTCTGGAAAGAAATTCTTCCTGATAGCTAACCTAAATTTCCCTTGGTGCAACTTGAAGCCATTGCCCCTCATCCTGTCATCTTTAACTAAGGCAAAGAGGTCGACCCCCACCTCCCTATAACTTCTCTTCAGGTAGTTGTAGAGAGCAATAAGGTCCCCCCTGAGCCTCCTCTTCTCCAGACTAAACAATCCCAACTCCCTCAGCCTATCCTCATAGGAGAAACACTCCAGTCCCTTCAACAGCTTTGTTGCCAGTGAAGGGCAAATCTAACTCCAACACTATTTTCCACCTGATGAATGAAGTAATAAATAACAAAATCCCCCAAATTTTGACTACAGAATCACAGAATGTTAGGGGTTAGAAAGGACCTAGAAGATCATCTAGTCCAACCCCCCTGCCTGAGCAGGATCATCTAGACCAAGTCGCGCAGGAATAGATCCAGGCGGGTCTTAAGTGTGTCCAGAGATGGAAACTCCACAACCTCCCCGGGTAGCCCATTCCAGAGCTCTGTCACCCTCACTGGGAAAAAGTTTTTCCTTCTGTTTCCCCTCAACCTCTTGTGCTCCAGCTTGCACCCATTGCCTCTTGTCCTGTCACTGGACAACATTGAGAAAAGTCTGGCTCCATCCTCCCTACACTCACCCTTAACATATTGATAGACACTGATGAGGTCCCCCCCTCAGTCTCTTCTCCTCCAGGCTAAAGAGCCCCAGCTCTCTCAGCCTCTCCTCACAAGGGAGATGCTCCACTCTCTTAATCATCTTTGTAGCCCTGTGCTGGACTCTCTCCAGTAAATCTCTGCCTTTTCTGAATTACATGAAAGTTACTTCATTTAGCTTAATGACAATACACTGTACACGGCAAGTGAAAATGAAACTTGCGGTATTTTTTTTAAATGTTACTTATTTGTCTTCTGTGGTATGGCTCAGAAACATAATGTAGCCTCTAAGTATAATTAAGCATTACTTTAAAGGCCACAAATTATCTCTTAGCCCTGTGGATTCAAAGTCCATGTATGTGCTGAAAATTAAAGAGAAAAAGTCTTTGGGAATATTGAAGTATAATTGTAGACTTATTTTTAAGATTATTAAAGCATCTTCTTCAACTGCATGCTTGTACTTTTACTCCTCAAAATGATCACATTTTCTTAATATTGAAATTTAATTATTTACCATTTTATTTTCACAGCACAGGAACTCCCACATGCCTGGAATATATCCATGTTTTTTACCTATACCTTTGTTAGGAAATAATATTAAAACATTTTTCAGACAAACTCTCTTCTTTTGAGTATGATCTAATTTTGTCCTTACTGGAAAGCATTCAACTTGGTTCCTATGGTAAGGGTTGTTGAAAGACTGTTTTAATAAACCTAACTAAAAATCAACAGGGACAGAATAAATCTCCACTCTGTTTCAGTTACTAGACCAGTTTAAAAAATATACTGGGCTTGTTGGTTTGGGGTTTTTTTTTGAGAGAGGAGAAGGGACATGGATTCTACAGGCAGAATTAAAAAGCCTCACCAAGGCTTTTTCCTAATTAATGAAATTAAGATGGCATATGAATCAGAGACCCTATAAGCAGCTTTAGTCCCTAAGAGTAGTACTATTGGTACTGCAAAGTTTTACTAGAAGTTGTCCAGCTTCCTTCAAAGATACCTCACCAAGGATCAATTAAAAAATAAATTTTAAGTAAAATAAATATTAATTTATAGTTACAACTTTTTTGAAGTTGATTATAACATTCCATGGATGTTTTTCACTCTAACAAATGAGTTTTTAAAGACAAATGGGTGCGCAGAGTAGATTGTGTTCCCCTGTGCACCCAGTGCTGTAATAAAGAATGCCTGCTTTCTAAAAAACTACAAATTAAGTCTTAGAAAGTGTTTTGATTTGCTGAGTTTACAGTAACTGTAAGTATCCCCTGGGCCCCCACTGCAGTGTCTCACCATCTTTGCAGTCCAATTTTCCTGACACTTGATCAGAATTTCATGTCTTGAAATTTGCCTGTTGTCCCTGATCATTTTCTTATGCATGTCTACAAAAAGTATAGCTTCACTTTATTCAAAACTACCTGTTAGGTAGCAGGAAAAACTGACTAGGTATCTCTTGTCTACCCTTAGCCTTCCCCTCTGCATGGCAAAGAAGCATGGTTCTCCTTTCCTTTCTCATACCCCATGCAATCACCTGGAAAGCCTTCTGAGGCTTCTGAGTTTGTTGTGAACTGGACACAGGAAACCCAGATATGCTCTTACACACAGTGCAGCATTACTAGCTTCAACAATACTGATTGTTACTCTTGAAAAATCAGCTTCTCTTAAGACAGATAGCTATGTTTGGATCCCATCATCAAGTTTAAAAAAAAAACCAGTTACAAATGATGTGTATTACCAGGAGTAATTTGATAGAGCGAGAGAGAGACTGGGAATGATTCCAGTGGTTGATTTTGAGAAAAATAAACCATGTGTATAAAGGAAAAATAAATAAAAAGACTCTTCCTCAAGCACACCTGACAAACTGTATTTATCAAAGTAGCATCTGTCAAGGAAAAAAAAATAAGAACAACAGTAAATGCCAAGTGCAGGAAAATCAATGTGATTTACAGAAGCAGTCAGCTTTAGACTCCCTCAGGTACAAGAAACATAATTGTGAGAGAAGAATTCCTGCAGCTTCAAATTGCTTTCAGAAGCAGAGACCTCAGAGAGTGCTGCTGACCAAAAGGAACATCTTTAGATGTGTTACAAAGCCAAAAATCATTTCAAAAGCTCAGCAGCTTTTGTAATTTTACTAGACAGTGTTTTTAACGTGTTTGACAGCATTTAGGATATATTATTTAAATGCTGCATAACTAAGCAATAATCCTTTAACTGTCATTTGCTGAGTACCTTTAAGTACATCACAGTTACCATAACAATAGGTGGAGTTAGGTGTTGTTTTAAGAAACACCTCAGCTTGCAACGATGTACAGCGAAGTTCACCGATACAACAAATAATTTCAAGAGCAAATAATAAAATCTCTCTGAATCAATACATCAATCCAAAGCAGTAATCGAAGAGCAGCACAACCAGAAAATCATGTCATTAAAACAAGTACCTAGATAATGTGATTGGAGCAGTCGGGGTGAGGATACGGGTTGTTGCTATGCCAGAGTTGTATAAATACCCGAGAGCACGTGGTTCAGTGTGCACGAAGGCATTTTTACTGTAATTCTTTATTCCGCTGACTTTTGTCACAGAATAGATTTTAAGTGTGAGCATGTTTCTCAGAATAATAATGACACATCACTACACCAGTACTCTGTTCACATTTTTTTTAGTTATATTTTTTTATTGTTTCATTTTTCAAAAGTGTCTGTTTGTTTTTAAAACAGTATGATTTTCTGTGTTCAGCATATTCAGGAGATATTTCAGAAACTAAACCATTAACATCAGTAAATGTATGGAATATTTAAATATCTTGCTTATACACTGGTTCATGTTCTATAATTTACAGTAAAATTTATTTGTCTGAGAAGGTGATACATATTATTGTAATTTCAAAGTACAGTTTTGTACAGTCATAAACAAGTAACTTCTGACAATATGGCAATATCCATCTGTTCTTATATTTGCAGCTACAGAATTTTCTCAAGGGCAGAAATATTTTATTTCAAAAGATCACTTTGCTAGGTGAAGCAAGTGTTGAGAACTTTAAAACATTTAATTACAATCTTAAACAATTAAGAAGTCAGTGGAAAAATAATTTTCCTTACATTTCAAATATGAATGCATACAAGTCACTAACAGATGCTCCATTTGTGATTTAAACAAACAAACAAACAAAAAAAGGCACATTTCTGCTTCTCTTTCGCTTCCTGCATGTCTTTCACTTTAATACATTTAGTATTTACACACAAAAAAAAGTATTATGGTTCATAGTTCAAATAATACATAGTTTTGAACAGACCAACTTCAATATGTTTAGATCTAGTCTGAATTTCTTCTTCCTGAGTGTCAGCCATGTTTTATAATGTCTCCAGCCATTTATATTCCCAGGAAAATAAAGTAAATATATATTTTGTAAAAAATAGCATATCAGACAGATTTTATGAATAAAGCTTCACAAGATGATAGTATGCAGCACAAAATTGGGCACTTTCAGTAAGAAGCAGAATGAAGCAGGTCAGCAACCAAATTTTCTCCATTCAAAATAAGAATTTTTAGAGAAAAAACTCAAGCAAAGACTTCAATAGAAAATAACTGTGAATGAGGTTGGATAGCAAAGGGTTAGGGGTTTTTTTGAGTTTTCATCTGAGATATACTACTTCCCCTCATGCTTTCCACTAGAATTACACTCTACCCTTTCTTTAGTCAGAGGTTTTCTTGAAAGGTCAGGCTCTCCCATGCCATTGAGATACTCTAATTCAGTATCTTCTGTCCTGAAAAACGCATGCTGGTTTGTTTTTTTTTCAGTTGATATAAGCCAAATGTGAAATGCAGAGTATTCAACATAATTAGCCTTCCAAAAATTATTTGGCTTTTCATTGCAACTAGATTATTATCCCATTTTATATTTTTATAGCCTCCCTTGGTAGATGCTGATTTTAGGGCAGAAGGTTTATGACTGCTGTGGCAGCTTCATGGTATGGCACTTCTGATTTACCATTTTCTGTCATTCCCAGTTTGCTGATACTGACACACTCAAGAAAAAACACTTGTATCATGGACATATAAAACCTGCACTATAGACTCTCAAAGTTTATTTCTGTAATATTGAGTGATCTGTTATTTCACTGAATTCCCTTAAAACTTTAACCTACAAATCCTTGATGTGTTGAACTCTCACAGTTAACCATACCACCCGGAACAGTTTGTACACAATGGTACTTAAGTTTAAATTACATTTAAAGATATTTAGGAAAATTGTTACACATATTCTCAGATCCCACATCATTTAAATATAATTTATTTAATACATGGTTTCCAAGATTCTATAAGCAATTTATGTCACATTTATCTTAAACTCTGGATAATTAACAATGAAAAATTTTAAAAGAATTCACAGAAATTCCTGAGAAAGTCTAAGAGCTACCAGCCTTTTAACTTCAGAGCCTGTATTTGATCTTACAGCAAGACTGACGAGTCTTTTTCTCACTGAACTTAGACAAGGAAACTTTAATTGTTATTACTCTCTGCTTTTTTTTTGAAATAAATTGTGTACTTAAAGCCAGAATCTCAGAAACCTAAATATTTCTCTAATCATACAATAAATGTTAGTTTCAGTATTATTCTCCTTGGTTTTTTTAAACATACTCCAACCCTGTCCACATATTAATATTTTAAGGAAGTTTCTAAATAAAATAAACCCTTTAAAAATAAATATATATTGTGTTCTGATTGTGTTTCCTGTTTTTACTGAAGAAAACCATGAGTCAAAACAGCAAAACCCTTCATACTGGCGTTTCAAAAGCACTGAGAAGTCAGAACAGAAGAGTTCAGTCTGTAGAAACCCATGTTGAATCAACTACAAAACATCCACAATTCATTCTATTGGTAAAGAAGGCAAGAGACTTTGGGCTTCCCTCCACTAGCATGATACCTATCAATTACTGCATTTCACTAATGTAATTTGTTTACTATATGTCCTGGTTTGGGTGAAAAGCAAGCAAGTTTTGTTCAGTGATTTTGCTTTTCAGCTTAGGTTTCTAACTAGCTGCA
>JANHGL010003588.1:33479-43895 GCA_024611195.1 Ceyx melanurus | reverse complement strand
AAAGAAAAGAAAAGAAAAGAAAAGAAAAGAAAAGAAAAGAAAAGAAAAGAAAAGAAAAGAAAAGAAAAAAGAAAAAACTGTAATTACTGGTAAATGTTTAGTAATAGAGACTGCTCATCTTCTGCCACCAGTCACTGGTGAACTGGTTACCCTTGTTTCTGAGCCATCTTTTAATGCTTCATTTCTTTTGTCATAAGGCAGGTTAATTTGTGACAATACACTTTGTAGCTAACATTGCCACTGACAGGCCAGAAACACTGGAGGAAAAAAGCATCATATGAAAAATTAAATATTGATAGGAACACCCAGAAGGGTTAATACCATTCTTGCTTTTTCTGTGGACTCCACCAGACAGAGGCACTGAGCTGTTCTTCACTTTTCACCTCATACCTCAACCTTTTGAACAACTTTTCCCATCTTGTGTCCATTCCACTTTGTTGATTTTTCTTTTATCAGCTTATCAGTTACAATCCTTCCTCTTTCTGCATTTTACTTCTTGCATGCATCACCAAAGCAGTCAGTAGCAAAGCAGAGAAGTCTTCAGAGACTGGAAAAGAATGAAACCACAGCTTCAAAAATATTCTTTTATTTAGTTAAGCATTTTGAGCAAAGGCAAATTTGTATAAAAACAAACTAAACCAGGAGAATAAAAAAATATTATTATGAAAATTGAATCCTGCAATAGCCTAGCACTGTGTTTGTGAATTCTTCCAGAGTCTGAACCACCCAGGCACCCATCCTGACCCTGCAGTTCATGGCTCCTCAGGACCATGCAGAACAACCAGCTGGGATTCTGGAGTCCTTGGATTGACTGAAACTTGTGGAAACTGAAACTCTGAATTTTCTTTTTCTGCTCAGCAATGATGCCCAACAAATCTTGGGGTGAATTTCAGAGAAGATGGAAGAGGCAATTCTAAGATGTCCCTGTTGGATTGTGTGTGTCTGGGTATAGGCAAGGTATTTAGCACTGTTTCATCTTACTGAGGGCCTTCCTTCTGCAAAGAAAAGCTTCAACACAGGCACCCTGCTGGAGGATACACCCTGAAGCAAAGAGACCTGGTGGATGCCATTCACTTCTGGGTGAGTGGAAGAATTAGAAAAGCAAGTTTAGAGAGGGATGTGCCTGGATGCATTGTGCTTATTCAATGAGTATTGCCCTTAAGAAGCTGGATTTAAATAGAAAATAGGCTGTTTAATTCTAAATCACAGAACCAGGGAATGGTTTGGCTTGGGAAGCACCATCAGCTGGTAGCTCCAGTTTCCAAGCAAGCCACAGAGCTAGGATTGAATGCACTGCTTTGAAACACTGCTGCTCTCATCCAAGGGCTTCATTAAGTGATGCTGACAGAAAGCACTGAAAACTCCTTACATGCTGTAAACACTGCCTTGCAAATCCACGAGATCTGAAAGCTTTTCTTTTGAAACTGGCAGTGAGGAATTGAGATTTAATCTCACCCAAATGGAATTAAGTGCCCGAAATTAGCAATACAAATGCAGTACTGTTGAGCTCTCATGAATCCAAGTGACAGGTGAAGAAAGACCTCCAGCTCAGACACACAGAGCACTTGATCAAGACAGAAGTGAACACAGCTCACTCATATTTAAAACATTCTTTCATATATTTTTAATAAAACAACGGATACAAATTCCAAACCAACTTCATAAATCAAAGATTATTCAACGTATGAGGCTTCAAGGTTCCCCCTGTTGTGGCTCTGAGCGTGCCTGTCTCTGAGACAAGGGCTTTGCACTTCAGGGCTGGAGGTTTTATGAAAGGTTTATTGGATTTCATAGTCCCTTAAGGGGAAACCCTTTAAATGTCTTTGCAATTATAAGTCTAATAACAATTTCAGCTCTTGGACAGAGCCTTGACTTGACAAAGATAAGGAACTGGAAGTTGCTCAGTCAATACAAAGCTATTAATCTCTGTCACCCCGCTGTCACTGTGGCTCAGGGAAACAATGTAGTTTCTTGACCTATGTGAAGTCATGTAGTGATTTTATTCAGGATGTCAGCATTCATCAGCACAGATTTTGTCACACCCTGCCTCACTTGAAGAGCTCCCAGTTCTTTCTCTTGACACCCTTCAGATAGCAGGAGTTTGTTACAGTGTCTGCTGATTATTATTATTATTATTTAGCACTTACTCACATGTAAAAGCCTCCAAGAATATCAGCTTGAGGGCTGGAACAGAGGCAGTTTCATCCCTGTGTCCTCAGAGAAGGACACTTTGCAGTTGCCAAATGCTAGACGTGCTTGCATATTCTAATGAAGGTTAATTTTGTTCCTCTTCAGTAAAATTAGATTATTTTTCCTTAGTGCTCTGCTTTCTAATGGCATCCTTCTCTGATCTTGAAACAGTGAGGGAAAGTTGAGCAAATTTAGCAAATCACCCAGCCGGTGTTGTCAGTGAGGAGCTAGAAATGCACAACTAGCATGGGTCTGTCTGAAATAAGCCAAATTTCACTTGTTTTATTGGTATGTGAGAAGATGAAGCACAGCTCAGGGAATTCACCTCTTCTGAAGGCTTTCTGAGCAATGATCAGATCCCTCATTTCCTTCCAGAAGGCTTTGGAGCAGACTACAGGCTGGGATTTTAATGGATGTATCCCATAAATATGATAGCTTCATTAAATGCTCACGTACAAACAGCAAATTTATGTAAAACAAGTCATACACGGCTCACACAGAATGATAATTGCACTCAAACCTTCAATAAATATTTGCTAAAGGAATTAGTGAGCAATGAAAACCTGTAAAAAAGTTAATGAAATGATGAGTAAAAGTACATGTGAATGATGAGATGGATTATATTAACTGTCAAACACCAACTTAAAATATTCTACTAAAGATATATCTCAATACTAGCAAAATCTAGCCAATATAAAAATATTCTACTAAAGATATATATAAATACTAGCAAAACCTAGCAATTATTACTAATCTCCTTAACAAAATGCTTAGCAGTATTCTCATACTACACCAAAGGTAAATAACTCTGACTTCAGCAAAACCATTCTGAAGAAACAAGATTTTCTAAGTGAGATTCCATCCTACCAAAGCTGTGCTGTTGATCATATTGATCATATATTTTCTGATATAATATTCTGATTCTATATTTTCATATATAATCTGTGCATGTTGATCATATTGTTGATCATATATTGCATAATGACATTGTGAAGCTGCAAGTGTTTGGCTGGGGGATTTTTTTTGCAGCGAGCAATTTGAATGCAAAGAACCCCAAGAGAAAACCAACTTGCTATTTACAAATGTTAGGACAAATACTACCACAAAAAAATGAGTATACACATGTGCACTCACACCTCAACCTTTGTATTGCTTCAGTAATTAGGAAGCTCCCATTAAGGTCCAAGAAAAAAAAGCCAGCAATAATTCTATTCCTTTCAGATGGTCTAGGAGTTTTCTAGCAACAATATTTTGGTTTAATTTGAATTTTCCCTTAGGGATGCTCCCCTCTTTGTCCTCCTGCCCTCGTGTTCTTAACTCCTTGCATGTCTCCACTCTCCATCTGCTGTGCTGAACAGGTTGCAGAGTGAGTTGCTGCAGGAGTGTAACTGCTCCTGCTGCAATGGGCTGCAGCCAGCCTGCTGGTCTGCCACTTGCTGAGTCAAGCTGCTCCTCCAGCTGCAGTCCTTGCAGTGCAGGAGCCTGAGAGGCTTTGCTGCTTCAGCAGAGTCACCATCACTAGAGGTGAGGGGAGGCAGCTGCAAGGAGGAGCTGAGAACTCCTTGGAAAGGAAACTTCGGGCTGTTTCCCTGTAGACTTTAAAGTGGGAAGGTTTGCAAGTGGTTTTAGAGTGTAGGTTCAACTGGTTGAGGAAGGGAGTTCCATGACTTGCACTTTTGATACTGGATCACCCTAAAAATGACTCCCCAGAGACATTCATCAAACGAATGAATGAATGTCTTGCCTGTCAAGGCAAGACTCTGCCTACTGAAACCTTTCCAGCTCTTCCAGCAGCAGAGGGTGTACAGTTGGAAATGCTTTTTTTCTCCTACTTCTACATGGATATATTCTATAGCAAACAAGCTGCCAGTACCTCTCAGAGTATTTTCTCTCTTGAGGAAGAAGCACCTTCTCACTATGTAGAGATGTGGGGTCTAATTAGCATCTCTAATAATTGGGGATCTAGTTAATGTCTCTAACCACGAGTGCTGGGCATCAAGAAGGCAGGGCCAGCCTCTTCTCACTCCTGCCTTGTGAGAGGATGAGGGGACATGGGTGGGAGCTGGAGCACAGGAGGTTCCAGAGATTGCCAGCAGAGCACCAAGCAACATTTTGGTACAGGAGGTGAAATTATTATCACAAATTCATCATATTCTTCTTTTTCTTCCAGTTCTCCATCCCTGAGCTCCACAAAACTCTATTTTCAGAGATGGTCAAACCTTATTTCTCATTCTAACAAAAAAACACCTAAGGGTGGGGGTTAGCTTTTTTTCTTTCTCATTCTATCAATCAGTATTTACCTGCATTCCCAAAGCAGATTTGCCCAGAGTCCTCTAGATGATCTTTTTCAGTCATAGATAATTTCCCACACTGTGGCAGAAACGAGGTGTGCTTTGACAGCTACTTAGTCTCCTGGAAGACACTCAAGTTCACGGCAATTTCAGCAAAACTAGTCCTGTATCATAATCCAGAAATGACCCAGCTCAGAAGCTATTCAAATACTGATCCATGTTTTCATTTGGCATGAGGAAATTGCCTTCATTTAATCAGATGTTTAATCTCTCACCCTCTCTGGCTAGATGATGTTTATAAATGAAGTAAGAAATGCTTTAAGAGCATAGTGTCTGTCAAACTGCACCAGCTCACCATTTCAATGGGTGTATGTGTTAGTGCACTCTAATTTTTTTCACTTGCATGATGTCACAGCAGTGAGATTGCTCTGAAACCCCTGTCCCCTGCACTGAAAACAGCAGAGGCAGATCAGAGATGCTTCCCTGGCTGCAGAAGCTGTAAATCAGTGGAGCTGCAGCCTGTGGGACAATGTATCTCCCAAACTGCCTGCAGAAAAAAATGGCTCCATCTGCTTAATCCTTGCTAATAAATAAACTGGATCAGAAGGAAATGGGTTTTGAAATAGTTGAGAATGTGTTATACAAAACATTTTGTAAGTCCAAGTATTTCCATGTTATTCTACCACGATTGATACAAATCAGCACCTCCCATGATGGTTTTGCTCTGATGCAACTTCTTCCCATTGCACTTCAAAGATGATGTAAGAGAGGATCATTTATTAGTGATTTCTAGTGAAGACTCGAGCCTAATATTTTTCATGATACCTCGTTGGCTTTGTCAATCACTTCATCATTTGGAAGCAGACCTCTCAGAAGAATTTCCAAACCAGTGTCTGTGCTAACTCTTCAGGATTTGTAGGAAAACTTGCTGCCAGTGGTGGAATCAGAGTTTCAAGATGCAGAGCTTCATCTCCAATGGACCAGGAGGATCAGAGGATGGATCAGAGCAGGGCTGGAGCAGTTCTAGTGCTCACTGGATGGTAGAAGCATGAGGAAGACACAAGCTTTCATAATATCAGAATTAAAACTGAAAATTACTGAGTTCCCCACTCAGTGTAAAAAAAAAAAAATCACTAAAAAAAACCCAGCACAAAAAACCCAACACGAAAAACTAACAAATTTTTTTATTCTAACACAATGGAAACTAGTAAAAAAAAAAATTATTTAAAACTAAATGAGGAAGTCCCAGGTCAAGAAATTCACATTATTACTTTATTCTTTCTTTGAATTAAATTCTAGAAGAAAGACTACTTGGGTCTAAAGTAGCATTTCACATGTAACAGACCCATGTAACCTACAATAGTACCATTTTACTGTGCTTTGGGTTTTGGTGCTGCTTCTCTTCTAAAACTCAGACAGCACTTACCCTGGGCACTCACCTATCTATTACAAGTCAGCCCACAAAGAGAGTTTTTCTCCTCCAGCTCGAGTAAAAAATTGCAAATGCAAAATATTAATATTTGGGAGAATAATATTAATCTTCTACATTCAGGAAATAATTCTGTCTTGCTAAAGGAGAATGTGAACGGGTGAATTTGGTTGGATCTTCCAGTCATTGTGTAGTGAAAGTTCTAGAGCTTCAGATCTCTCAAGCAGGACAGCTGAAAATGAGGAAGGGTGAGAGGCAAAAAGAGAGAGCTCTTTATTTGCAGAAGAAGTTATCTACACAGCAGCCCTGCATCAGGAAAACAGAATGTGTAATTGAAGCTCTGAAAGACAAATGGATGTCCTGGTTATTCATGGTCAATGACAAGTGAAAACAGCTCTGGAAATCTTTCAGGCAGACAAGGCAGTGATACTCCATGAAGGAAAAACAAGGAGGAAGGTCACATTATGGTAACTCAAAGTAATGAGACAAGAGAGTTGAAAAGCTCCACTCTAACTCTGGCAGTGGTCTCAAGGGCTTGGGATGCTGGTGGCTGTTTTGAAGGCCAGCAGACACCTGCCATCCCTCTCTCCAATCCTTTTCTTTGGATTTAACTCCTAACACATGGTAGTTCAGCCAGGAAGAACAATGGATTCTTCTCTTTTCCATCTCTTCACCATTGCCTTTGACCCCTGGGCAGGCTGGATTTGATTTTCAGTTGCACTTCTAGTCCATCTTCATATGGATTCCTGCAGAAATCAGATGCTGATGAAACAAAGAGCTCTTACTCTTCAGAAAGACAGAGGAAGCACCTCACATTAAATAGAAAGCCAAGACAAGATGCCCATGTTTGGCATCTATTTTGGATATTCAGCTAGATGTTTATTACATGTAGCTACATATACACCTGTATAAATGTAATCAGTGACTTAGCTTGGCAAAGAAACTGCCCTGAACTTCTGAACACAGCCTTTCAAGGAAAACTTTCTTCTGCAAAGGAGGATTGTTGGGAAAAATCCCCAAAAGGAGTAGGCAGGATCAACTTCACTGATGTCAATATTCCCAATTACTCTATATGGCTCATCTTTTTCTTAACAGCAAAACAACAACTAAACAAAAACCCCCACAAAAAGCAAACAATCGATCAAAACCAACAAGAAAGGAGCTGCTCTTCAGGCAGTGGGACAGTTTCACACTGGAAAAACCCCCAGAAGTCACCTCAGCAGATAATCTGGTAGCCAGTAAACTCAGTTTACCCCCAACCAGGTCAGTGGGATAAACATCTAACCCCATGCCTGGGAAATGCTTCTTAAAAACAATATTATGGCACCTCCCTGCTTTAATGTTTGTTCCAATTGCATGCTCTAATCAACTCGAGCTTTACCATCACAAATGTTACACAGAAAACAAACCCTCAGAAATATTCAAATATAACTTCATTTTTCCTACAGCTCACTCAAGATGCACTGCTCCGAATCCTGCAGAATAGTGGAAAATTCTTCCTCTGACATAAAATGTGGAGCATTCAGCCCGTTATCCACTTAATTTAGGGGTCATTATGACCTTCCACTGGAGTGCTGATGTGAAGAGCCCAGAAGCAGGTGCCTGGGGCTAGCCAGGGTGCCACCAACATGAAGGAGCCAGGTTCATTTGAGCAGTGAGCTAGTGAGTTATTTCAAGGGTCAAAAGCCTCCTGTTATTTCTTATGGGGCTTTTCTCTTTTGATGACTGTGCTAACAGAGCTGCTCTATTTATTCATTGAAATTTATGTTTACACTCCATGGGAGATGCTCATCTATCTGCCAACCTGTGTCAGCAGAATCATCAACCTGCCAATGACACGGGATTTCAGGAACAACCTACACTGGCTGTAAAAAACAAATGCAAATGTGCAGACAGTTCCTTAGGTGCAATGAAAACAGCACCTTCTGGGCAAAGAATGCTGCCAAATCAACTGGTGAGAGTGCTCATCTTCACCACAGTGAGCTGAGCTCTTTGGGATCACACGGTGGGTTTTTGGAAGGCTTGGGAAGGCTGCAGGGATGTAACACACCAAGGAAGGGCCAAACAACCTCATGCAAGGCTGTGCTGGTGTGAGATGCAGTCCACTCAGTTCCAGCAGTCACAAGTGAGTGTGAACACACACCATGGGTGTGAGCACACTGCAAGCTGCCTTGGCAATGGGTGGGTGTTGGCATGTTCCACTGCCTGTCTGCTGTGCCCGTTGACTTGCTTCTCACTGGCCAGGCTGTTCATGGAACTGATGGGGTTCAGTGGCAGCTCAGTGCTGTGCAGGGGACCCACAGAGCCTTTCCACGTGGAGAACATGATGTCAGGATCTCATACTTGGCTTTCCAGCTGGAGATGTGCTGGGATGGGTGGCTAATGCAGCAGAACTGCCTGGCCAGCATTCTCTGTTCACTTTTCTCCTGCAGATTGGTGATCCTCTCATTAAAGGAGGAGCAGGGGAGGCTGTGGGAGGGCAGCTGGTGTAATTTCTCACCCCAGGGTTTTATGAAGAGCACTTTGTGCCAGGCTATTGTGTGTGCACAATAACCAATTAGTGTCCGAGCCCGTGCATTGGTTATCACATTAATCCCAGCACATTAGAGCTCTACCACAGTGCTTGTAATGGGTGCTCACTTTGCAGATAAGCTCAATTAGCGTGGCCATTGCAAATTAGAGCTGCAAAGAGATCCCCTCCTTCAGTGTCTGCACGTGTGAGGATTATGAGGGATTTGATTCATAAGAGCCAGGCTAATTATATTTACACACTCAGGGCACTCTTTCATAAGAGTTCCAGTTTCCATTTGAGAACCAGATAGAGATATTGAAATAGAGAAAGTTGTACCTCATCTGCTAAATATTTTAAAGGAACTATTTGGGTTTTAAAAAAATAAGATTAATGCTAAATGCTCTTTTTTTTAGCCTAGTGTGCCATTGAAAATGAAGGCTTCACATATTTTCTTCTACTTCAGATACTTCACATCCTCAAAGCTAAGTCGTATTTCACAATTTTAAAAGTACAGGAAGGTTCTTCAGTTGAAAATTCCTTCTCAATATTGCCCCCTCACCATTCAAAGTATTTTTGAATCCTTGTATTTGATATTTTCTATGGGAAGGAGGATGTTACTGTTAAGCAGCTACTTTCCAGATGAAGTTTTTATTTAAAAACTTAAAGCTCTGACCCCTATTACTCTTTAAAAAGCAAAACAAAACAACTTTCCAATAAATGGCATTTGCTTTGCCAACTGGCAGCCTCAGAAACACATGACTTCAAATTTAACCAGGAATAAATCAGCACCTTTTTCCAGTAGAACTTCTACTGATGCTCTAAAGGACTGAGCATGCTGAGGGGCAAAATCTTTTCCAACTCTGGGAATGTGCTGCTGAGTGTATTTGGAAAGCTGGTCCTCATACACAAGCCCTAATTGGAGTTCAGATCCTTCAAGATTCTGTCTCCAGCTACAAATGCTTGAAAATTAGGTTTCAGACTCTTCAAGGTTTATTCTTCTTTAATGGAGCCTTTTCAAAGGTTCTGAGCATCCCCAGTTCACATTCAAGTCCAGCTAATTACTGGATACTCAGCATCACAGGTCTACAGGCATTTCTAGGTACTCTGGTTATTCATGAGTGGAAAATCATGAAGTCCACTTTTTAGATCCCTTTCTCAGGTACATTCCTTGACAGTGAAACTTCAAACTAATTTCTCTTCCTCGTGATGATCCCTTTAGCAGTTAAACACTGGTCAAATTAATCCAGCACACTTCTTACTGCAGTGTTCCAAATGCTCCAAGAAAGCTTTTGACAAGGCAGCCAGCCAAGGGGCAGAGAGGTGATGGTCTTTGGCCACCTCTGAGTGATGTGGCTGCCAGAACTCCTGCACCTGAGGAGCTGTGACCTTGCACAGACAGTGATCTGTCTTCATGAAGCCGACTGTCACAGGCACACGCCTCAATTTCACAGAGGAAGAACTGGAACAGTGAAACAAGAGAACCTTGGACATCCCTAAGGAGGAAAAATGTGTAAAGATTTCAGGGCCTCACCAACAGCTAAAATTAACTCTGAATCACCCACGTGGGTACCTTCTGCTGCAAACAAATTTGCCACAAGCCATGGTGATGAGTGTTTTCCACGGCCACCTCCACTGCCAAGGAAAGTTTCTTGCTCTTACCTTAGTTTAAAAGCTATGAAGTCTTCATTAGCACACAACTGCTTTTTGTCTGGGAGGACAAGGACCTGCCATGCCCGAGATGGTTTGAAAGCATTCAGCATAACAAAACATGCATGGTAGAGAAGGGCAGTGTCCTTTCATTCCACTACTCCGTGGTGAGCTAAGTGTTCACTCAGAAAAGAGCAGTAACTCAGAGGCCAGCAGGGCTATGGGAAATGTTTTAATTGCTTTGCCTCGGGAATATATTCATCAATGACTTGGATGAGGGGGTAGAGAGCACCCTCAGCAAGTTTACTGATGACACCAAACTGGGAGGAGTGGCTGACACAGCAGCA
>JANHGL010003588.1:0-33379 GCA_024611195.1 Ceyx melanurus | reverse complement strand
TCTCTACTTATTCCATCTCTGCAAATTCAGAAGGAATCTGCATGCTGCCACTATCCTTTGTTCAGGGAAAGCCTTTGTGTTCCCACCACACTGCCAAACCAAGCAAATGAAATGCTGATACTGTGATGACAGGAAATTCAGTCTAGCTTAGGCAGTTTAAACCACAGCAGCAACTTCCATCCTTGTCTTTTAGAGACACTTGATGAATTGTCAATTTATGATCATTTAAATGATCTGTTTTCTAGGTGCTTTAAAGAGTTGAGGTTACATTAGGTAGCAATGCATTGTACTCACAGCCTGGTAGTGCTGAACTCAGTGTCTAAGGGAGGAAGGCAACGTTCTGGGAGTACTCCCAGGGCTTAAAAGTGGAAATAAGGACAATATCACATTTACATTTCCTGCAAGGCTGTTACTTATGACAGAAACAACTTCAGATCTGGTGGAATCCAGCATATTTCAGAGATCACTGCTTCATTCCTTTGGACTACCTCATTTGCTTTTGCTCACTTCCAGTTGTGAAATGTATTTCAAGAGAGACTCAGGGTTTATTCTAGCAGCTCTGAGTAAAACTGCCACACAGCTGTTACTCTTACACCCACCAAACACTGTGGAATCCCAGAATCATTTCAATAACTGTCTCTTAAAAGCAAGGGGAGAATGGCAATATTTATCTGCAAGATAACAGTGATAAAAAGCAGCATTATTATTATAATCTAAGCATTACTTGCACTGTAATCTTGGCACAAGCTGCCCACGTCCTTTTAAATAATCTCCTGGAAAGATTTAATGGATCCAAATATTCAAACCTTCTCCTCAGTCTCATCTGGACAAAAGAATATATTAAAAAAATGCCAGTGTCATAGTAGAAACTCAGCTTGGCAGTGGGTTTTCTTCCCTGGCAAACTCAGCCTCCAAAGACATTAAAGATTCAAACAGACAGGGTGCTTTGGGATGATGGGGAATATGGAGAGAGGCTGGAGAAGCTGTGATGGGCTTTGCAGACCAAACTAATACTGATCATCAAGTGATACTTGTGCAAAGAAATGAGTTCTGGACAAATGCTTTGTCATCAGTCATGTCAGAAATGGGCTCAAAGAACTGACTGCCAGAAATTTGCCAAGTGACTAAGGACTTGATCACATTAATGAAGCTGGGCTAGGCAACTAATGTGATCAGAGGCTATTCTGGGGTTAGTCACTGGAAATAAATCAGTGCAGAAATTATATTCTACATTTACAGACAACTGTGTGAGGTTTAGGAATCATAAAACCAGATTCAGAAATACCCATTGGATATTTCTCACATTTGACAGCCAAGGATCCAAATAAACATAAATCATGAGCACTGAAAAAAAAATAAATTTTAAGTATCTAAAAGATTTTGCTTTGGATAAAATGATCTTTTTCATTTTCATCCTCTAGGAAAACAGATCAGTCATTAAAGGAAGCAATCTAGATGAGTTCTGGGAATCATACAATACAAGGTTGCTGTGCTGGAGTTCTTCCTGAGACTTGTTTCCCCAACAGGACTTCAGAAAGAAAGCTTTATTTCTTCAGAAAGAAACCTCAAACTTTCTGACCTGCTAGCAAGAAAACAGATCTTTTTCTTAATATTAGAAACAATGCTATTGATAACTGTTTTCAAGAGAACTTTCCAGGTAAGATTTTTCCCTTTCTGTAAAGTATGAACTCTTCTGTAAAGTATGAACTCTCAGTTTCAAGCTGATGGTAAAGTGATAAATACTAAACCTACATTTAATCTCTGACAAATGCACCTTGTCATTGCTGCATCACCTTGTGCAGACATTTCCTAAGTCTACATGTGTTTCATTTCAGGTTTTTTTGATGAAGAAATGCTCATCTGGAGAAGACAGTCTCATGGTTTTAAGAACTCTCTGAGGAATTTCCAAGTCGTGGTGTCAAGCAGCAGAAATTTTCTTATGTGAGGTACCTGTAGAGTCACAGAGCTGAGGACACAGGTGAATGGGGAGAACATCTGTAGGGTTGTGTAACTGAAGCACACAGGAGCCTTTCCAGTTACTTAGTGAGCACTGAATTGGTCCCTACACCATCAGTAGGAGCTGCAGTCACTGGGTAATATATGAGCTATCCTTAGGCTGCAATGTATTTGCATAAACCTTTTGTTGAATAACTTGAAGAACAAAATAAATCAAAATTGAAATCTATTCCTAGTTAAATGGCAAGCTGGAAAAGAGATTTAGTGAGTTAAATTATTCACCATGCTCCAGTGAGAGCATATTTCACAGCTTCACATTCCCAAGTGAACTCATGGCTTGCCACAGCCTAGCTAAATTTAGCATGAATAAGCATCTCTGGACAGATAACAGCCAAATAAAGCAGGTGCCTTAATACATGCATTCAACACCTGGTATTCTGCAGGAAAACATAACCACACATGCATGCCTCTGATTTGATCTATTCCTGATTCCAGTGTGCACAAAGCTCTTTTGTACTGGACACCCAAACAGGGCCTTGGGCTAAAATGCATTTGTGATACCACATTAAAGATGAAATTCAAAGGGGTTTTTTTTTTCCCTATGCCTGACTGATTTATAGTATTAAATTATCAGTTGGTTATGTCTGCTGTAATTTCAGTGAAGTACATTTCTTTCCTTTCTGCTCTTTGTGAGATGAGGTGCCCAGAATTGAAGATACAAATCCATATGATGTTCTTCTTCTATACACACAGCACTCTGAGGGTGCCATGGAGAAGAGAACTCCATTGATATCCATCAATATCCTGTATTTTCTATATGATATCTCTGCATTGTGACTCTTCACACTCACAAACTGCAAAGGGCTGCTGCACAAGTGTGGATGTGGCTGCACCAGGGTCATACCTGTTTGCTCCCAGGTTGAGAGGACACTGTCAATGCAGCTGGAGGAATGATGCTGCATGAAATAGAACAGAGAAGCCAAGTTTGGAGACTGCTGGAGAGCTCTGGGTGCTGAGAGAGAACAAGGCCCTGGGTACTGCAGAGATCTGAAGTGTGCAAAGGACCCTGGCAAGGGAACTGCAAACCTGCTGCTTGAAGAACAATAAGCATCAGGAACAAACATTGACACTAACAAGCTGGGTGACTGGCAGTTTGATCCAACACTGTTACCAGAGTGAGGAGCAATTCAGTCACATTTGCCAGGATAAATATTAATTTTATGTTAAGTATCTGCTATCTTATTGTAGCAGCAGAAGGAAAATTACTAATACGTGGGCATGTGAATTTGGAAATCCATGGAGATCCTCAAGAACTGAAGCTGCTAATAACAGAGTTTTAAATGGCAATTGGGTGTCCTTGCTGAATTCAGATGCTGGAGAAAATGTATAGCTTTCCATGAGAAAAAATAATAAATAGTCTGGAAACATACTCCTTCCAAAACAAATAAATACAGATGATGTAAGAAAAGACATTTCTACCCCCAAAAAATCATTAAAATAACAAAAATAATTGAAACCCACTAAATAGCATGAAGAAGGTAACAACTGAAATTATTTACAGAGTAGACAGCTGAGAGAAAAAGACAACTACAGAGAGAACAAGCAGCAGATAATCAGAGTTCAAACCCCCAAAGTTTGTTTATTTAAATGAGCTGTACTGAAAGAGAAATAGAGAAATCATTGAAGTGCAACTAACAATGGATATGGGCCATGAGGCAGGGAAGAGAAGGATCAATCTGCTAACGGTTCTGACCTCCCTGCTCAGCTGACATGGGCAGGGCAGAGAACACTTAGCCATGGGAAGCAGCAAGGGAACAGATAATTGCACAGGCACATTGTCACGGAGTTAAAAAAATTGACATTTCCCCCCCCAGATTATCTATAGTTATACAAAAGCAGAGGTAATAATCTACTTAGCTGATGCATTAATTGGTGATCAGGGAAATAATCCCAGTAAATAATCATTACCAGCAGTGTTTTAAGTGGTGCTGCAAAAGTCTCTGTGGTCAATAAGCACCCTCCTTCATTCAGGAGATTTGCTCTCTGGTTGGTTGGTTGGTTGGATTTTTGCCTCCTCTTTAGAAATATTTCTGCATTTCATCCACTTTGCTTTCAGGAGACAGTTTCACCAGAGCACAGCTAAACAATAAATAACACCAACCTCTTCAATAGCAGAAAGATAGAAGCAGTTTAACCCCACGTGCATAAATTCTCTGGCTTCAGTGAAGTGAAGTGCCTGAGCCTTTGTAAAACACAGGAATTCGTTATTAAAACACATTTTTCTAAACAAGACAGACAAACTTTCCTAGTAGGAAAGGTCTTTGAAATCCTGTCCCTGCTGGATTAGAGCAAACTTGCTGTGATCTCCTTTAAGAAATTCAAGTTGAACTGTCAGAAAGAAGCTGTTCCTGGAGTCCTTTGGTGTTCTGATCCAAGCAGGAATGTGCTGGCACTTTGCTTTTCTTTTTCTCCAGCAACATGCTTCTAACTGCAATCTTCTGCTCAGACACTTCAATTGCATTCAGATTTTTGGCAAAAGCAACTATCTTCCTGCATTACTTCTAAGGAATTTTCAGTATAGCTGACAAGTATGAATAAAACTCTTTATTCTGAGCTTCTCTCACATTCTTACCTACACTCCCTGTGAGCTTGTATTGCTTCTAAATGCTCTAGCACTTTTTGCTTGATCTGTGCTCTCCTGTATTCCTTGATACAGGAATCTTTAGGGATTCAACTCCCCCCCACAGAACCACCCCACCTGAAAGGCAGGAGCTGGAGCTGAGCACCAGATGGAACATCTCCTGCTGGGACTGGCATGCAGGTCCTTCTAGAGATGCAGCTGTCACTCAGAGCTTGCACAAAATAGCCATCCCAAACTTTCCAACACATGAAACATTCCCTGTTGCCCATTATACTGCCAGTTCTCTTGAGACTCTGTCCTCATGAGCTGTTTGCTGCTGGATCTGGAACAGGACAGCCCTGCTTTCTGCTCTGCTGCCCTCAAGCCTTCAGTGGAAACACACAGACCAAGAAGAAGCAGTAGTAAAATGTTGGGGAAATCCTCACTCTTGAAATGCACAATTCTGTTTCAAAAAAATCCCTGCTCTAGGCATCAGTTGTTTGAATCTATTTCCTAACAAGCATGGTGGAGAAAGCAGAAGAATAAAGGCCAAATTCCATGCTAGGGAAGGGACCCTAAACAAGAAGAAATGGTTTTCCCCTTCACTCCCTCATTCCAAGCTGCAGTGTCATCAAAACAGTTTGACAGTCTGAAAAAAAATCCTACAGGGCAAAGAAAACACAAGAGGTGCCAGTGCCAAGCTGGCACCCACTGGGTCCCCTGCCTTGCCAAAAGCCTTCCTTGAGCTGCTAGTTGAAGGTGTGAGGAGCATGCTGATGCTGCAGCTGCTGCTGGCTTTGCTGTGTCCTCCACTGGTGGAGCTTCTCCAAGGATTTCCTCCAGAACAGCTCATTTTCAGTTCCAATCTAATAAATCTCCCCTTCAAGTCAGTTCCAAAAATTCCTTCTTGGCAAGACAGCCCCTGCTGAGGTAGGGCTAAGCTACAGGGATAAGGCAGGCTTCAGCAGCACACTAGGCTCCCTGCTTGTCCTAAACCAATGGCTAGTGTGTTACTTGGTCACTCCCACAAGCCAAAGTCATTGGTTGGGCCAAATGGATGAATACAGGATGAAAAGCATTAAAACCCCCTGGAGCTGGATGTGACATCACCTCACACTGCTCTGCACCCTCCCAGCAGTCCAGGTGTGGAGGGAAGCACCAGGCTGCTGTCTACAAGCTGAGCCAGAACATATAGTTTAAAAAATCCTTGTGTGCCATTTTAGTGCAATCAGAAGTTTCAGACAGCACTACTTACATTTTACAGGAGATTTTTTTTTTTCCAGAATAACACTCTTGAGAGGTTCTTACAGGCATGAAAAATAGGTTTCAGTTCATGAACTACCAGAATTTCCTGAGCAGTAAGAATCATGTTGTGAACATGAATCCATTGAGGACAAGAGAGGAAGGAAAGACTACTCTATACTGTGAGTATTGTGATGTTGAGAGGAGGCAGCAGCAGCAGCACCAGGCTGCTGGGTCACAGACCATGTCAAGAACCTGCAAAATCACAGCAAGCCTCTAAAAAGGCTGTGAGCAGCAAAGCTACTGGGAGGGGGCTGAAGAGAAGCACATCTAAAAGGCAGAGCAGGCCTAAAGGACTTGGCATTCAAGGAGTGTTTCTGGGGTGGGCTACATGGCTCTGCTGCTACAGAAACAGCACCACAGAGTGTGTGTGGACAAAGCTCACCTGGCTAAGGATGGACACCTCTTGCCTTCCCACTCTGCTCCAGACTGGAAAGCAGCTTCTCAACTAATTTTTACAGGTGCTCAAATAGTCAGTCTCTGAGATCCTGGCTCTTGGAAAGATAATTCAAGCTTTTCATCACTTAGCAATAGCCTCAAAACACTTCCACACTTCCTTCTCCTTAGGCAACAACTACTTTAAAGTCTCTCTTTTCATCTTGCAGAACAGGGATTGGAAAGGTTGGAGGCAGACTCCACGAAGTCAAGTAAATCAAGAAATAATTATCACTCTACCCTCCATTGGAGAAGCAGCCAGAAGCAGTTCTAACAGAGCCAGGCACTTGCTAACATGCTGTTGTCATCCTGTCCTTGCAATCCAGCCTCCCAGCCTGTTGCTTTCCTTGGGAAGAAGGTGCTGCATTGATGATTTTGCAGATCGGGGGAAGAAAAGTGTGATCAGTCCAAAGCAGGAACAGACTGGACAAAAAGAAAACCTCCCAAGGCAACACTTGACAGAAGTGAATGCTGCTTAATAGCACTCTAATAAAATGGGAAAGTCAGAAACCACTTAAATAATAAATATATTTTTAAAATACCAATTTCTGGGAGTACCTTCACCCTGGAAGTCAGTGGAAGAGAACAGATCAGGCAGAGGAACAGGAGGTATTAGGACATTCTGTTCTCATTGATCCATGAGCTACTGCTCTCCACTAATCACCCTACCAAGGTGCTTCCAAACCATTAGTGCAGTCCAGAAGAAATATGTAAGTACAGGGGGTTTAATTGCTTGGTATAAATGTAGAATTAGAGCTTTGAAACATCTCCTGTGATCTTCTGTCTGATTTGTACCTCGAGCATGGTGCTTTCTTCATTGTTGTGCAGCCAGCAACCCAGGCAAGACCAGAGCTATTAATGATGAGTGGACCTGGTGCATATGCAACATCATCAGCCCAGAAACAACCCAGGAAAGAAATGCAGTTTACAAGGTACACTCCTAAAGGACCATCACATGTTGAATAATTCACTATTAATGAGAAGAGTTGCAAACAATTGTTCAAAACCAGATAAAAAAATACATTTTAACAAAGCCACAAGTTCTCACGTGTCAGAATTGTCACCACCCACATCTAACAGCCATTCACAGCTAATATTTGTCACCAATATTTGGACTTCACTCCTTTATCTGCTAGTCAGACACGAGTCTAACTCTTTGAGAATCTTGATTTTATAGTTGCACAAATTACATGCCATTTCTTGGCTGCAGAAGCAGTGCTCAGAGCAGCAGATGAAGAGCTTCAAGTGACAGCAATGATGAGAAACTCACCTGGGCATTGCTAGGCAAACACTGCTTCTCCATCAAACTCCTGAAGGGCTATATTCCAGCTTTTCACAATTTTAGGTCTAAGATATTCTGAATATTCTGCCACCCTGTACTCTAAAATACCCAGGCAGTATAAATATTGTGCAGCACACAGAAAGTGGTCTCACAAATATGCAGTTTACCCTTCTTAGCAAAGCTGTAGAACCCTGTGCCAAGGGTTTAATCAACAAACACAATTAATTTCCTGGAAGTAATGATGAATTTAGGCATTAAGCATTTCCAGGTTTGTGCTTCTCCTTAGCAAAAATCTCACATCTCACCAACTAGAAAGTCATGGTGTGTTTAAGAAAAATAGCATAATTCGAGTAGAAATTCAGAGCAGCCAATAATCATATTAAAAATTGAATTCCAATCTCCAGCTAAAAAGTTCTTTGCACAATCAACGATAATTTGATTTACATGATTAATTTTTTGCAGAAATAGTGATATGTCTGAGAATTAAGGCCAAAAATAAATAAAGTAATATAATTAAAATATCACTGTTAGAGATCTGGAATCGATAGCAATAGATTTATCAATATTTATAACTCTAATATATTTACTATTATAGTAATTCCCCAACTTGCCATCATTCATTACAGAAATGAGAAATATCAGAGATGTTTGTCTTTGAGACACCTTCTTGGGCTGCCTTTCCCTTCATCAGGGTTGGAGAGAGAGCTACAGATCACCCATGGAGCATCACTCCTGCTTTGGCCACAGAGAGCAGCAGCAGCCATTTGAGACTCAAACCATAGGGAGTTTCAAAACATACAAACAATTCCCATTTTCCCTTTCCAAGTAAGATCAGCTGCCCCTCTGCTGTGACTCCTTAAGCCCCTGCAGTCCCCAAATCCCTTGGGTTCTGTGGCTGACTGATCACCCAGGAAGCTCCTCCAGCAATTCCATGGGAAGAAGAGGATGCTCTGGCAGTTTTTCAGCAGCAAGCTGCAGACACCCTAACAACTGTTCCAGAACACACAGCTTTTGTTCATCTCTCAGTGAAATCAGCTGCCTGGGTTGACCTCAGAAGGTCCAGGGAGTCAACTCTCTCATAGAACACCTAACAAGAGCTTTCAAAAACCAGAATTTTATCTTGAAGAAAATTCTGTATGGTTGGGTTGTCATCTTAAGACAAAAATCTTACAAAAGTTGACCTTTTTTTCCTGAGAAAGAGGAGCTCTGGCACTGTAGTGTGGCTGGTGGAATTACTGCTGGGTGCTGGCCCCCCTGAGAGAAGCCAGGGTGCTCAGAAAGGTAGCTCAAGACTTTGTCCCCAACACAGAACACCTTTTGGTCAGACAGCATTTAAAAATGGAGTGTTGTATGGAAAGCCATTCACACCAGACAAGTTCTGGTCAGTTGTGTCAGATCAATAAGAACTAACAAGTGAGGCAGAGAGGATTTCCCCTGAGATGAGTGGCCAGCCACAGGAGCTGTTTCTCAACCCACCATCCCACTGGCTTAGCCACTATTACCAGCATATGTTTGTTTTTGAAGAGAGCATCACTGGGATGTTGTGGTTTTGTTGTCATTCTGAGTTATGCAGAATATGCTTCCAAGCTGCACTAAAAAAAAAAAAAAAAAAAAAAAAAGAAGTTATAATTGCTATCCAATTATTTTATCAAGATATTTCCATAATAGAAGCTGTGCATTATTCTTCAGAAAGTGATTTTGAGGTGATTGAGTGTTGACCAAACCCAGTGTTGACATTTTAAAGTGAATTCAGTGCTAAGGTTAAATCTATCAGGTTAACCTGATCAAGTTCTCCCTTTATTCCTTAGACAGCTACAGTGCTGCTAAGAGCCTGTAAGCCTTCCAGAAGCCTTTCTCTTCTTTGATTTGAATCAGGACCACCTCCAGACTTTTTATTTCCTACCATGAGTCCCAAGACAGATTAAAACAGCACCAACTTCCTTTGCAAGTGCCACACAGCCTAAGGCAGCAGCTTTCTCCATTTCTTAATCTAGTGCCACTTGAATCAGGATGAATTGGAATCAACAGTGAAGCACTATCTGAATATTTACTATATGTCTTTTACTCTCCTATATGAAACCCTGGCAAATCTTGATTTTCCATAGAGGGAACAACAGAAGAAATCCAATTTCATTCCGCAGACAACTTCCTGCTCTTCCCTTGTGGCTGCTTTAATTAAAAATGAGACAGGAACTGATCCAGTACTCATGAGCACACTGCAGAGCTTTAGTGGATGCTGGATCAGCCTCTTTATGTAGGTGTCTTGTGGAGATTTGCAGGGGAGCAGAGGTCAGCACTAGGCCTCAGCAGAGGAAAAGCAGTGTAACAGAGGGGCAACAGCAGCAAGGATTTGGTACAAAACCCAAGGTGGGGTAACCTGTCAGAGGTGGCAGCACAGGAAGGCTGCCAGGAAAAGCATCCCAGGTAGGGAAGGGTGTTGAAAGAACGGCTTGCTCAGATAGTTGGGAGTCAGTCACAAGTCAACCAGAAACAGACAAAAAGACAGGAATTAAGGTGGAAGGAGTTTCACTGCTTGTGGGACAGAACTGCTTCTCCTAGTGAGGCTGAAGGGCTGCTGCATGTGAGTGCTACATCCTTTCACCCTGCTGCTCCAGTCCCTGCTCACCTGCTGCTGGGTTCACATATCACAGTCTGTCATTGTCTTCAAAATCCCTACTTAACACAAAAAATCTGAAGTGCCATTAGCTGTTCAGAAGACAACATCCATGGCACAGAGCAAAACAGAAGGCAGAAGTTTCAGCTAGTTACTGCGATCGTTCACTTCTGAGTTTTCTCCTGAGTGCTGAGCAGAAGGTGCTGTTCCCCTGCCTGAAGCACACACACCTCTCCCAGTGAGCACCCCAGCAGGAGCTCAGAGGGCAGAACTGGAGAGAAATCGAGTTAGACAGGTGCTCTGAACCTCCGTAGTTAATCCTCAACATGTCCTGGTGGGGTCCCCTCAGACCTGGTTCTGTCCTGAGCCCCCAGAAATCCCCACACATGGGACAGAGCTGGTGCAAGAGCTTTAGGGCAAGTGTGAAGCAGAGCACAGGCTCCTGGTGCTGGCCTCACTTTCACTGCACCAGCAGGGTGTCCTACAACCTGCAGCTTCTTTCTGAGTTTAAAATCAGTCCCATTTTCTGTCCTAAGCTGAGATGAATCAGCAAACAGGCTGTGCATATGTAAACAAGACAGCTGAAGGAAAGCAGCATTGTCACAGCAACACTATCACTAATCTCTGCAGCACTGAAGTGATGGAGGAGAGCTCTGTGAGCTTCAAAACCACCCTGGCCTGTGGCAAAATCGTTGTGGTTTGTAAAACAGCACTGCATTCAGCTTGAGAGAGTCTCCCTGATCAAACTCAGCCTTCTCGGGCATTAATTAAGGCCTCCTGTCACTCACCTTCTCCAGCTCCACTGGTGCCATTTGCCAGCCCCACACAGGTATGTTGTGAAGTTCTTTTATCCTGGTGCTGCTCCTTTTTCCTCTGCTGATGGAGGAACTAGTAAAGGGCAAAGAGGAAGAATTCTAACATAGCCCAGAAGAGCAGGAGCACGTTCAGATGGGGGGTTTTGTACTGTTTTCATCAGTCTACTCATTAGACTGAGGATGCATGGTCAGAGCAGCAAACCATTTTTAATTGCACATTCTATTTGCCCCTGCTCCCTGCATCCAACCTGCAGAGAAGAAAGACATGGAAAGATTACCAAGGCAAGTTGGTAATGAAGAGGATACCTCTTTGTCTGTCCTTGTGCCAACAGCAGCAGAAGGGATACTAATTAGAGGGTGAATTATTAGCTTCCCATGGTGCACTGCAGGGGCATTAAAAATGAGTGTAGTTTGTTGCTTTCCTTTTAGATGGTTAGGACTGGTTTAATATATTCTTGTTTCTAGGTGAGCAGCAGGGGACAGTTTTTATTATTATAATTGTTGCATAATTACTGGCCTAAGGTTGCCTATTGTTAAATAAAAATGCTGAGATACTAATGTTTTATTGAACAGTACAAGCAGATAAAATTGTAATATATTTTCCTGAGCAATATAAGCTTGTTACCTGACAGCTTGGTGACAACTCTAACCTGCCTTGTGTAGAAAGACTTGGTTTCATTGCAAAGACTAAAATTAAAATGTGGGGTTTTTTTAAACCTGAAATACATTAATCTTAAAAAAAAATGTTTAATTTTAATTTATTCCACATAAAGGACCAAAGTCTGCATACATAACCTAACCTCCTGTCAGATTTTACCTTGCGAGGAATGGGAACTGACCTCAGAATTAAAACTTGTAGATCTCCCTTTCCTGGAATCACAGATACATTCTGAATTTTCTAACAAAAAAAAATTGCACAAATCCAGAACTGATTAACCACGTAAAAAAAAAAAAAAAGGTAAAAATAGCTAAAATAAAAATAACTACAATAACTATAAAGCCAAACTAGAAATATTCTCTTCCTGGGCTCCACCCTGGGTGGTGGAAGAGCTGCCTGGATTTGCAGCAGAAAGGTTTTCATGCTCCAGTTCAATTTCCTGTGGAGGTTCCTGTTTGCCAGTGGGTAACAGGCCACTTGGATGCCCCATGGCTCACCCAGGTGGAACTGTGTCTGCCAAGCCACCTGCTCTGCATCCCAGCTCCCTTCAGAGGTGTGCACAACACCAGGGATCAGCTCCTGCCCGTGGCCCCTGCCCAGGTTTCCCTCTCAAGTGGGCAAGTTCTAAATGTTAAGGCTTCAAACAACTATCTTAAGTAAACAAAATGCTATTTTAATCTCATCTGGTTCTTTCTACAGAGGCCACATAGGAGAAACATATTTGTTTATAATGCTTTATAAAAAGAAGTTCTTTTCATCCCATTTTCCAGAAGTCAGTCAGGAATTCACTCAGCACTGCACTAGAGCTGATACATTCGAGGGAAGAGACTCTTATTAGTGTTTTAATAGCAGAACCTCTTCATTTTCCTCACTTTCAGAGAAGTACAACAACTAAGAAACAGTTAAAAATGAAGAACAATTAGAGGACAGGTGATTAGCTGTCTTAAAGAAGCCCCTAAATGGCTTTTCAATGCTCTTTTTCTTCTGGAGCCTGTTTTTCCCAATTTTCCTGCTTTTTCTGCAGACAACATTGGCCTGACACATACATTCTACACTGAAAAATAGAGTTAGATCTTTGAAGTTTTAAAAGTCATCCTTCCTTCAGGTAACACCCCTGAAATTTGGGATATGCTATGGTTATGATTTCACTACTAATTCAGTGTTCAAGTCTCCTGCTCTGGAGACACTCAAGACCCACATGGATCTGTTGCTGGATGACTTGGTCTAGGTGATCCTGCTCTGGCAGGGGGGTTGGGCTAGATGATCTTCTAGGTGCCTTCCAACCCCTGACATTCAGTGATTCTGTAAAAAAGAAGTATAACATCACTTGCCATGTGTTCAAATCAGAGTCAGCAGAGTGCTTGAGCCATTAAAGACTGCCCACTACAACTGGAATCCTGTACCCAACAGCCCCCCTTCCTTGCTGAAGCCCTCAGGATCCTTATTTAACTTCCCCCACCTTGACCTAGAAAGGAGATGAGTGGCTTGCTATTCTGGTGCTGAAATGCTGATCTAGGCAAGGCTGTGCTGGCAGCTCTGCCCAGCACACTCCCTGCACCATCCTGCTGGCTGCCAATCTCCCAGCACCCCTCGGAGCTGCTGAACAATGCGGGGTCACCAGCCTTCCCTGCCTCTCCACTGAGGAGCAGGGGGAAGCTGAGACCATGCAGGGATGAAAGGCAGGCAGCTGGAGGCAGGTGGCATCACAGGAGTGGCACTGCTCAACCACCTCCAAGCAAACACAAAAGGAATGCCTGGGCAGCTCTGGCAACGTCGTCCCAGAGCAAAAGTTGGTATTTCTGTGTCTGATGTGGAGACTTGACTATCAGAAAATCTCCCACAAAACCCTTGGGGAAACTCTTGTTTTATTAGAGATTTGAAAAGACTTTTCAGCAAGAGCAGGAGGACATCCGTACAGTTCCTTCCAGTTCAGGGATTTGGATCATTCAGCACTCATATTAAACTCTTTTTTTCTTCCCACTTGTACTATTTTATTTCTTCCCTCTGGTTCTGGGCTGGGGTTTTTTTTACCTTTTTGGTGTCATGGCAAAAACCTAAACATCTTCAGTAAGTGTGTTTGTGTAGCTCTGTGGAACCTTCTCTGTAGAAAATCAATAGGATTAGCTCCCTAAGCTCTGGTATCAAAGCACTCAAATTCACTAATCACTTAAAAGAACTTGCTAATTTCAGTCACCTCTTTAGATGGCTCTTTTTTTTAAGCATGTAAAAGTGAGTCAGAAAGATACATTTCCCACCTGCCAAGGTGATATTCATTATCTTGGGGTTGATCAATGAAAGTAAAATCCACTTAAAATTTTAATTTCTTTTTGCCTGTGTCATAATTTCTATTGCAATGAATCAAAAGAATGCCAAGAGCCAATGCAGTCCAGAAAAACAGTGATCCTCCCTACTGAAAAGCTTTTATTCCCTGGAACTCAGAAATACTTCTGTTAATATTCCATCAATAACCAGGAGAGCCATTGCAGTGCCAAACATCAATACAGCTCACAAGCATTTGCAACTTCTTTCCCAAACTTGCAGAGAGAGGGAATTTTTCCAAGACAAATAGAGAAATTACATCATGGTGAGACAGGAGCTTTAATTGATAGCAATGAGATTTTAAAAGGTGGAATGTAAAAGAAGCTGGAAAAAAAATGATGAATTTTTGACAAGGTTTTTAGAAGGACTGTTTTGTTAGAAGAATTCTTCAGTAAAAGATGATTTTAAAAACAACAAAAAAAAAGGGTGTTTATCTAACCACAGGTTTCCTGCGTCATGTGGTGTGACAGTGGTAAAAAGTTAAGCATTTTTAGTGAAGAAATAACAGTAATTTCTGAAATAATCTTGCTTAAGAAAGGAAGGAAAACCCCAAACAAAAACACGGAAATCCACACTTATTTCAGGTGAGGGAATAAAACTGTAATCTTTAAAAAAAGCCATACTTCTTAGTCATCACTAAAAGCACCATGAAGAATCTTAGGATAAGGGCTAAGAAATTAAGAAGAAATTAAAGTTAATTTTTATGCCAGATCAGAAGAAAATGATTCTTGCAGCATCACACATCTAGCTACTGGATGAATATCGCATGTCCAAAAACCTGGCAAGGTCTGAAGTTCTCTTGCAGCCAAGAGAAAACCAGACTGTTTCGGGAATGGAACTGAATTGACTGAGAATTAATGGAAATATTTAATTATTGCTTTGGCTGCTGGGAAACAAAGACTTTACATAGGGAAAATACCAGGCTCAACTTCCAGTTCATGCCACTAATATCCTTCCAAGTTCTTTGTGGTCTTGGGGAAGAGGTTCTTAAATTGAAAAAGAACAGCAGGTAGTCCTGAGGTTGATTTCATCAATATTAAAATATTAAAAGGCTAACAACATGTCATTCATAATCTGCTTTTTGGTCTTTCCTGTTTCTTAAATCAATGCAGTTGTAATTCCATGTAAAGATGATACTTTAAATATATTTAACTATGTCAAGGAAAGACAAAAGGCTTTGGAGAGTTGTCTTCAAAATCCTTCTGGACCTCTGAAATAATTTGGGGTGTGCAGAAAACTGCTGGCCTTCTTTCTTTACTATTTTTCCCTGCAACTCATGGATCACTAATGATGGCATTTTCACCAAGCAGCAGTGACATGCTAAATTAGTCTATATCCTCCTGGCAATTTAACAATTAACATTAACTACTACACTTTAAAAAACAAACAATATTGATATCAAACTAGCAATTTTTCAGATGAAGGTAATTAGATGAAGACCAAAGAATTTTCAGTGGTGAATGCTGGAATAAAACGAATCCAAAATTAAACACGTCACACATGCCAGACAAAGAGATATGCAATTTAGTAAAGAATAAAATGCAGACTGTTCTTTCCTATTTATCACTCCAACAGGAAAATGTCAAGGAGTTTGAATGCTTAATGAGCCCATCAAGCTGAAAATGCACCAATTGTAACATTTGAGATAATTGGCTACAACATTTTTGTCTTCAGAGCCCATCCTGTGTGGTGGAGCCTTCCTCCTCCTCCCCTCCAGGCCAGAGCTGAATTCCATCTCTCACAGAGCACGGGGTACTGGGGGGTTATTCCTGGAGAAGGCAGCTCAGGCAGTATTCCAGAAAGGCTTTTTTCCCTCTGGCATGGCTGCTGTTTGCTTTGATAGATAACAACACAGTTAATAGAAGCAAGAGTGGAACACTAATCAGCTTGGTGAAGGTGTTGCTTCACCTTTACAACCTCACTTGAACCAAGAATATATTATAGAGAGAATATATAGAGGACATGCTGCTGAAGAACATTAATTACCACCCAGAGTTTCTGCTTTCCTTTGGATGTAGTTGTAATTTAACTGCAGTGTAAATGTCCCATCACCTTTCTGAGCTTTGCATCTAACTTAGGCATCATTTTCCAGGCAATAGCTTCCACTGGGTACCCAGAAAAGCACCATAAATCAGACAGAGGAGGATTCCAAAGCTGCACAGGATGATCCTGAAGATCTGGGAGCCACAGGAGACTTCAGACAGGAAAACAAGGATGAGAGCCCAGTTGTTTGCTAAGAGAAACCCTGCACATCTTTCTAATTAGGTTAGGTTTTTAACATCATGGAATTGGACAAGTATTTGTGTTCAGGTCTTTAACCTGCAAGATGTAGATGAAACTAAATAAGCACGTGGCTAGTTACTGTTTTTCTGGCTCTGTTTTCTGCTCACATATGAAACACCTTATCTATCAATTTAACACAAAGTGTTTCCAGTTCTCACCAGAGGGAGGTCACACCATTCCTTTTTTGGACACTGTATGTCTGGCTGGGGTCTTTTCTATGCAATTTTGGAATAACTACTGTTGGAAAACAAATGGTTTGCACTCATTAGTCAGATGAATAAACAGTTGTTTTAGTGATGCACTTGGACATGTGCACAAGTGCCATGAAATTCAAGGAATTCATACTGTGCTTGAACACTTTCTCTTATATTCATGTATTTAAGCATATATGCATGTGATTTTCTGGATCAAGAAATGTTAACTGGATTTGTAACTTCAGGTGCTTTAAAACAAATGTAATTAATTAGTTATTATCCAAATACAAGCTCAGAGAAAAATGTGCAGATCTGATAATTCTGGGGTAATGTTGGCTTTTTAAAATAAATTATTTTATCTGAAACTCCGTGGCTTTAGAAAAATAAGAAAGCAAAACATAAAGAAAACACCTGTCCTCCTATAAAGCCTGCACTGGGTTCTCTGCAGAGATAAAAGTTCTTATACTCAAAATAATTTCTTTTTGGTTGCATCAGTTTTCTTTGAATTATCTTCCTGACAGTAGAGGTGTCAGATGGCAAAGCTTGTTTTGCCTGATGATTATCCTTTCAGCACAAGCTGCAATTATGACAGTAGGGAACCTTGCTGCATCTCCTCCCTCTAAATAATGCTGCCCCTTTAAAGGACACTAAATATGGTTTATTGCTATTAGACCTCAAAGATTAAAAATATCCCAAGAAAAAGCCCCAACCCATGCTGACTGATACACATTCCCATTGGAAAGAGGCAGCTGGCCTCAGGCTGCATCCAAGCTGCCCCTTACACCTGCCCCAAGGGAGTTGAATTTCATACAGCAACAGCATCTTTCAGCTCGCCCTGGTTAGGAGCTGTTGATCCTTTCATCTCCACAACTAATTGCTATTAGGTTGCAGAATGACAAGTGTTTTAAAAAGAAAGAAATAAAGAGACACTGGAGAGGGGTAAAAAAAGGGGGCAGGAGGGGAAAAAAACCTGCCAAGTACGTGCAGTTGCTGAAGGGGCTGGAGCCACCACTGGTGTTGGCATCGATCCTCCCCGTTTGCTTTTGTATTTATTTCACTGCTGACACTGCTGCTTCATGTCAGCTCAAGCCACAATAATGCTTTACAGCCATGTTTGTGAGAACTCAACTAAACGAGAACAATTGGATCAGAAGGCCCTCAGTCACATTTCTTTGATTGAGTGAAGCAGGAGCCCATCTTTATTGTGCTGTTGCTAAAACCAACAGTAATTAAAGCTGAGTGCTTAAATCTTTGAAGTTCATCAAACAACATGCCCAACATGCCTCTTTATTGCTGGAGATTTCCTCAACCTTGAAGACAACCAGCCCAGAAAAAAGCAGTCTGCTGAAGATCTGGAAAACCACAGGAAATATTTGCTAGTTAGAATAATTTCTGAGGTAAAATAAACCTATGTTTGAAAAAGATGCTGCTGTGGAAGGTCTCATCACTCATCAGTACCTGCCACTACAAGGCACTTTGTGATTTAGTGGATTTACATATGTATATTAGATTATTTTAAAAACAAACTACAACATATGTGAGAAAATACCCTTTGTCAAGCAAGAAAAGTCCAAATTCAGAGAAAAAAAAATAAATATATATACAGGAGACAAAATGACTTGCCTGCTGGTGAGCACATCTTGCCACTTCTTGTTAGATTGCTGGGGTTGAGAGATGACTAATAATTGTTATCAGTGCTGCAAAATGAAATCATCAAGCTCACAGCTTTGTTTTGCTAGGTACAATAGAATGCACCATAAAACATGGCCTTGCACCAGCAGCTTTACATTAGCAAGAGACTATAGAGCCAGAGGATTGATTCCCTGAAGTGCAGAGGAAACCTTTTAAATGACACTCCTCTGGATCTCAACTCCACAGAGCTGTCAGAAGGGTTCTGGAGGTCATGGCAGTGACCCCAGCTTTCACCAGTGCTGGGCTGTTGGAGAGCTCTAAACTGAGCTGTGTTTACCTTGAACACTCCTGTTGAGCCTCTTGACTGACTGCAGCAACTTAGCTTGTGCCCAACTGGATAGAAGCAAAGGAGAAAGGACCCTGAGATGAAGATTTCTGAGCTAGGATCCTCATAAACAGCCATCCCTGTGAGGAACCAAGATGAACTCTGACTAATTCATTGGTACAAATCAACTGAAACACTAAGGAGGAGAGAGACTTTACATAGCACGTGGACTGCATTGGCAGAACCAGTTGGGAAATATTTCTGCTTATCGTATCTCCAAATAATGCAGGGAGAGATGGATATTTTACCTATTTCATTCTTTAATGTAAATTAATTTTGCTTGTCAAGATGATATCAAAACCCTAAGAAGAACAGACTATTCTTGCAAGAAGTAAACAAACAAGACAGCTTTGGTTGGGATGAAAGCCAACAGCTATGAAAGGATGGGCCTGCATTCTTTTGGAGACCTTAGCATTCTTGCAGATGCATTCCTGAATAAATCACTGAAAAACTTACACTCAAATAAATCGTGTATTTCCAATGCCAACATTCTATAAAGAGCACTGCAAATAGTTATTAAATCACAGCTCTACACTCCTTGCATTAGGAATCTCTTTCACACCCAGCTACCTGACATTCAGGTCCCTGATATCTTGCCAAGCCAAAGAAAACTGAGCAGAGTTTGTCACCAGGTACCAGCAGCACCAAAATCTGTCAACACAACTGCCACCCATCCAGTAAACAGCAGGACTTTGGGAATGCCATGCAGCTTTTACATTATTAGCCCTAATTAGCCAAATCAAAGGAAGATCAGGAAACACATTAGAAGTGAAGACAAGTCTACCTGTATTGCTGCGTCCAAATTACATCTCCAAACAAGCAATTAGTGCAGACGACCTTTCAGCCCACTAAGCCACATGGAAAGTGGGACAGCTTCATTACAGTGGCTCCCTAATTAAAATGTAAAGGCTGCTGATCATTGCATAATTAAACAACGTGTCATGTGGTTTCATCCAGCTACTGCAAGCTGCTAGGCCTAAAATCATTAATGACTCAGACGTGTCTAAATGAGTGCAGAGACTGCAGAACTCCACTGTCAGAATGGAGAGCATCCTCTGGTCATTATGGAGATAATACCCTCCAAAGGGACTTTTCTGTACAAAATGGTGAAGTTCTTTCTCTCAAAATGGCTTTGACTTTTTTTTATATCCAGTTTTCTTACTAATTAGCCTCAAAGAAAAAGGCTAGCAGGGCTAATTAACTTCCAGCTACTGTAATCTAAAGAAGAAGCTGAAGAACCAAAGATTTTCCCTGTGGATGTTCTTAAAGTTTTTCCTCAGTTAAAGCTCTGCTACTGAGAAATTGTCAGGGTACCTTATGCCATGACTGAGAATCCCCTACATGGCTTCTCACTTGACTGAACATCTGAGGAGCAAAACCACTTGCAGCAATGACTCTATGTTCCCTGCACCCCAGTCTGCTCAGCCTTCACTGACCATGCACAGCAATACCAAGAACCAGAGGGAATTTGGAGTACTACAAATTTACTGGAGAGTTGTAGGGGTGGGAGTTGTTTTCCAGACTAATAAAGCCGGTCCCAAGAAGAGGATAGGCTATGGAAACACTCACCTCCCCATCTCTACTTTCAGAGGTTAAAAGAGATGCACAAGAGGAACATCAGTTCATTTGGGAAAGCAGAGTAGATGGGATGTTTTGTAAGCAGCCGGAAAAGAGCACCTGTTCCACATCCCAGTCAATGCTTCCAGTTCATCTTCTGCTCTTTGTGCACCTCCCAGGTGCATCCCTCACTCACACCTCTGCTGCAAGAGGGAATTCAGAGCCTCCTTTTGATCACTTGGATGCTAAAACTCAAACCAGGACTGTGTCATTGCCAAGTAAATACCACTGGATCTATCTGGATTTAAAAGAAAAGCACTTGGCAGAAAAACTAAGAAGTTTTTGTTGTGTTTGCCAGACTTACAGATAAGAAAGAAAGAAATGAATTTAGGGAAGAAAGAAGAATTAAAAAAAAATAGAAGCACCAATAACTATCTGAAAATAGCAAGTGAATAATGATCAGAAGAGAAGGGTCAACATTTGATAAATGCAAGGCACATTTTATTCCTCAGCTCACAATACCCATTTCAAGTCATCAGCCTCTCACCAAGGTTTGATGAATGGAAAAAGAACCAGCTCCAGATCTCTGCTTGAACTTCACTTGTGTTGCTTTCTCTCGTATGCACAATACAGAGAACAATATCATAAATGGAATAGAATGTACATTTTTCTTGTTCCAAAACATCAGAGAGACTAGGCACAAAGTAAACCACCAAGATGAATGCTAAATTGAGACAAATCTGACCAAAAAAAAAAATATTCTCTCTTCACAAACTTCGTAGTGGAAAACCACTTGGAGGGATTTTCCAGCATTTTTACTGATCAGTCTCTGTCTCTTTAGGAATTCTGTAGACTTATGATCCAGCTAAAACAATTCAACCAGTGTAAAGTATGTAAAGAAAGACAAGAAATTGGCCAAATGCTTCTGACTGACTACCAAGCAATGGGACTCAAAAAAAAACAAACATAAACAAGAGTGATTTCCATTCCAGATTTCCTGTCTACATTCCCTCTGCTGGGTTTCTGTATGTCTTGTAGATTAATTTTGTGCTGGCTCTATGGCACACTCTTAAATCTTTGTAATTCTTTCTCTTCATTTTGATCTAATAATTGCAATTAACTCGATGCCAAGATATTGCCCTTGTTATTTCTTCTGCTGTCTCCTCCACAAATGAAGTTCTGCTCTAGACAGATACAGAAGTGTCCTCTGAGCTTGCTGGTGAATAGTTATCAACTGCATGTGATTACTCCACAGACCTTCTGTCTGCTAGAAGCAAAAGGCAGAAAATTGCACTATTTCCTCCTTCAGCCTCTTGCCACCACTAACTTTTGCCCTTTTGTGTCTAAGGGTTTCACCCCTTACAATGAACTAGAGGCCCCTCTACAGTACTTCAGTTAAATAATGCTACCACCTAGAAAATGGACTACAGTGCCCTGCTGTCCACAATGAAGTTTGCATTAATTACATACTCACTTTTGACTGCTGAAAGAGGAGGATCATAAAAAAAAAAAGTCTTGCTGGATTCCTCACTACTGGGAAACAGTTACTTTCCTGTGGATAAAACAGAAAATAATTACTTTTTTTTTTTTTCTCTCTGTAGAAGACAGCACTGAATAAAATGATATATTTCTAGTTGATCCTCTTGGTTCACAGGGAGATTGTCTGAAGATGCAATTCCCCCTCCTACAACAGGGCTGGGGAATGCTCAGAAACTCCCCTGTGCACTCATGATACAGCAGGAGGCCTGAGCATTCCATGCTAGGATACAGTGACAAACCATGCCTTTTCTGAGGAGCCAGGAGTGTGCAGTTCAAGTAGAGGTGACCCTGAGAACTCTCAACAGCAAAGGTTTTCCAAGTGGCCAGAGCACTGGCCACTCGTTCAGCACCAGGGTTCACCCCAGAGCAGGGTTTGCAGAGCACTCAGAGTGCCAGCTACTCTCCTCCAAGAATACATTCTGTGTTCTATATTCTATATTCCAACTGCTCTTCTACACACCCTGTCTTGTCAAGTGTCAAATGAGAGCCTTATAGCTGGGCTAATCTGAAGGTGAGAAGTACAAAAGGCTGAAATAAAGCTGATGGCCTCTGGAGAACACAGACAGCTTTGCACAGAAAAGCACCAAGTTCTCCTCAGCCCAACCCTTTTCTCTTGTTCTTTTGCCCAGTTCTCTCCTAGCATAAAACAGAACCTAGGGATGGAACCACCCCCCAGCCCATCCTCTTCTCATCACTCCTCAGTTGCTCTGTTTGTTTCCTAGCTGATGAGCAATGAAGACAAGAGTGCTTCAGGAATCCCTGGCATTCCAACAAACTGTCAGATGATCACAGTGGATTAGCACCTATTTTTTTTGCCAAGGAATCTTGTATATCACACAGGTTTTCAGAGAAGCCTCAGAAGCAGAGAAAGGGCACCTGTATTGCACCTGGAAATCACCCCATCCACACATTTTCAAAGGCTAGTGGGAATGAAGGAAGGAAGAGGAGAGGAAAAATGACGGTATCTGGGGCAGGAGAGGGAGGAACAAACTGGGAGATATTACTCAGCAATAGCTGTGCTTCCAGATAACTGGTGTGTGAGTTGAACAAACCATGAGCTGGGCTCATTCTGCAATAGGCATGTCCTGTTACCACTCTCAGAGCACAGCTAATTAGGAATTCTTTACATCATCATCCCCTAATCCCATGATTAGCCATTATTTAGTTCAGTTGTGATTATAACCAGCAGCAGACGTTATTTACCACAGAGTTCAATTCCAAACCAGTGAAATCAATTTGCACTTAATTTAAATATTATGGTATGATCAGACATGTTTCTTCTTAATTTTATTCACCTTTTTTCACCACAACTGACACTGAATTCTGCCCTGTTGGGAACAAGCTGAGAACCTAAAACATGCTGATGAAGCCCTGGCAGACAGGCAGGTCCTTGCCCTGTTTCATGCAACTACTCTTCCAGCTTTGAATGCATCATGACAGCTAATATCATATTACAAATAGATGTAAAAATCAATAAATATAAACCAGAGAGATATGTCTCTTTCACCTAGGGTATTATTTGCAATAAACCATGTACCAATACTCCAGTATCTAATGGGACCCTTCTTAGGCCAGCACTGTCCAAATCATTCTTTGTTTGGGGTTTTGGTTGCTTTTTTTGTTTTGATTTGAGGTCTTTTTTCTAATATTATGTATCTTTACTTCAGAGCTTCATCCAAACTTAATTACTTGCCTTCCCCCAGGGCTGCAAACTGAAGAAGCTTCAAAATGAGGGTGGCTTATATTAAATATATTGTAATTACTCCCTTCTGTGTCCATAACAGTAAAGGAGGTTCTGTTAATCAAGGGGAATTAATTTTATTTCACTGAGATCAGTATTAAGTCCAATTTGAACTTTCACAGGGAGAAACACCTCCTGGTATTTTTTTTTTACAATAAAATGTATAACTGCTTTCTTAAAATGTGTGAACATCCATGGAAACTGGGAATCACAGGTCTGTAAACACAGGTTGCCCTCAGATTTTCACCTCTCTCCTGGCTGACTGCTTTTTTATTACAAAAGAAGAGCTATTCATTCACTCCAATCTGCAGAAATTCAAGCTTCTGCACAGAGCACTATAGTGAAAACCCAAAAATGGGTGCAGAGCTTATCCTTTCAGGTTTATTTTTAAATAATTTAAGTATGAAAACGACTTTGGTGTATCCAAAGACATACTTATGACTTCACTGACTCCAAGAGAAGAACCAGAGCAATATCACATACTATTTAGCTGAATGAAACCTGTCCAGCTTGAGCTCAAATTCCTGCCAGCTTTCTCAACAGGTAATTGCTAAATATCAGCTTTTTGCAGCTAAAACACAACTGAAATGGAACTTCATCATGACATGAAGATACAGAAGCATCTGCACAAGAACCTGAAGTGCAGAGCCCTGCAAACAGTGCTGTTGAGAACACCAGAGGATACTGAGGCAGTGATTCTGTCACCCTCCCCCTATGCTGAGCTAGAGACCAAAGCAGACTTTGCTGTGCTCCATTTGCCAAGAAAACAGGATTTTAGCTGAAATGTCAAAGAAATGGGAAAATACTGTTTGTAGGAAGAGAACTGGGGGTTTTTGAAGCCAGTATCTGGACTTGCTGCCCCCCTAGATGGTGCTATGCAGCATGAGCTCTGCTTCCATCCCTACCTGTAGTGCTGTGTGCCAGGCCTGCTCTGGGGGGAATCACAGGTCACATACCACTGGCACTCAGAAATTGCTCCTCAGAAGTAATACAACTGAAAAATAATTGAGAGGGAAAGTTTTAATCCAAGGTTAAAAATGGCAATCAAAAGGGAAAGAAGGGAAAGGAAGCAACAGTGGAGATAATGATTTAAAAATTAAAAATAGAGTCTCCCCAGAGGTGGTGAAAGGACAGGATCATTTCATTTCTTAAATAATACATTTTAAAATAAATAGTCATCATGTAGGCATATAGTGAGCACACTCCAGCACTCCTCTGACTGAAAAAGCTGCTGGGCAACTAATGCTTAGGAAGTTTAGAACAATTCTGAAAATTATCACAGGCAGAGCTTAAGTCACCTGGACGTATTTTTTTACATACCTAAGCTACAATAAACTTCACTTTTTCCAACCCTGTATGTCAAATGCTGTGAGTTTTGAGGCTTGGGTGTTATCTAGTTTGTTTCCAGATTAAATCATTTTTCCTTAGTCACTTGTGTGATTTTGAGTGTTTTTTTAATTAAGGTCTTAGCATTAAAACAAATATGTTCCAGCAGTAAGGAAAAGGAGAACATTCCTCTCAAACTATTCAGCTCATGGTCCTTTTATGGAGCTGTACAATTGTATTCTGACTGCTCCAGAAAGCCTCACGTGGGGACTGGAAACTCTTTGGGCAGCAGAGAGAAGATTAAACTTTGACATTTCAAATACCACTATTAAAAATGTGTACGAAATCCAGGGGCTAATTGGATTACAGCTTTACTGGCTACATTTGAACTACAACCCTGACTATGTAGGTACCCTAGATATCAGAAGATTGAAGTAAATCCACAAACTACAGTGCTCCTGTTCTCCTAATAATATGGTTAGAGGTCTCTGCACAGCACTTTCAGTAATAAAGAACTTTCTCTTCTGGAAAATACTTGCTGAACAATGACATCTGCTGATCCTGAAGCCTGTTATACATCTTATTAGAAACCCCCTATTCTCTCCCACAGTCATCTCCCAATAGCATCCTGCAGAGTAACTTCAGTGCATCTGAGAAAGGGTAAAAGCTCTGGGTCAACAATTCATTCTGAACAGTCTGTTTTCATGCAGCGTGTATCCAGGGGATACTGTGCTTAATAGAAACCCAAAATGTCAGCTTTAAAACAAACAAACAAACAAGGAAGAAAGCATTTAGCTCTTTAAGTGTGAACCCTGGAATAATTTATTCATAGTACTACAATCAACTGTCAGCTATCCTGACAACTAAAACTGAAGTGTACTGCACTCCTTGGAAAATCCCAGAAACGTGTTTTTGTTACCAAAAGAATAGATAGAAAAGACAACACATTGAAACCCACAGCCAGACTCCACATGCAGAGAAGCTTCATTCAGATGCCACTGCATTAGGATCTGTAGAGCCCTTAAGTCATAACAACCTATCAGAAAAAAATCACTTGAAGTGATCTCAGCACATCTAAAAATGTTCAACTGTCGTTTTGAAGCAGCAATTCAAGTATTTAAACTCAGGGAAAAAAAAATCTTGACAGAATATACAAGGAAAAAAGCATGTTAGTGGAAGAGAAACTGCCTTAATTGGGTAGTTAAGGGTATTTGATAGGATTATAAAAAGGCAGAACTGTCAGAATGCAATTCTTCTGCTGGCCACTGGCCAAAGCAGTACACATCTGAGAGGAGAGAATCAACCTCCACAGGCAGTGCAGCATCTCCCACACCAAACCAGTCCAGCATCTCACTTGCACTTGCTCCAGTTTCCCTTTGAAATTCCCACGAGTCTCTGCCTATAAAAGGGAACGTGTCCCAGAGAAAAGCCACTGACACGCAGCAGCACCAACACGTTTCTGGTGGGGACAAGCAAACACTCTGCCCCAGAAGAACGGATTCTTTTGGAACTGCTATACACATGCAAAGCATCTGCTGCAGCTGCCCGAGCTGAGGCTGAGCAGACAGCTGCAGTTGGAGCCCATGTCCAGCAGAGGAAGGTTGGGGAAGGATCAGAGGGAAGGGGTCAGCCACAGCTCCCTGCTGCGGGGCTTTGATTCAGCTGCAGCTGCCAAAGGGCTTCTCTTCTCCGCAGGAACCACAACTTTCTGCTTCTCCAAACTTGAACCCACCATTTTAAAGGCTAACCATTCTTCTGACCTAAAAAAGCCTGCTCTAAGTAAGGAGAAAATCACCAGGAAGGGAAGACAGGCTGAAGATCCCAATATCTGTTAGTGCTGCTAAGACTGGCTTTGCTTGCAGAGGGAAAAAACCCATCACTGGATAGAAATCCTGCAAAGCTGTCACTGTCCACCCAGTGGATAAGTAAGAATTGTCCCAGAGGACAATTCCACTTAGTGAAATTAAGAGTCTCATGAAACATCATGTCTGCTGCCTCTGACAAGCAAGGTGATTCACATCTCACCTTTCATTCCACCCCAGCCTTTAAATGGCTACCAATAGGCTGTTAATTTGTTGGTTTCTATTGATATATTTACATTTGATGTTAAATTTTATCATGCATGGATGTATTATGCCCAGCAGACAACACATATCATGCAAACAGTTTGCTCATTGTCCTCTCAACAGTTTTCATCCGATGGAAGAAAAGATTATTTGAATTAAGAGTTAATCTTCAGAACTCTATTTTTCAGTAGTATCTGCCATTTGTTACAACCCAACACGTTCTGAGAAGGATACAAGGGATGAAAATGCAGCAATGCCTCTGTAGCACCAGGAGGAGGCATCCAAGACAGACATTTCAGAAGAAATACTGTCTGTCTTGTGAAGAGTCCCAGGATTTTGTCTTATATTGTTTTATCATAACTGCACATTAAATATTAATAGCTGTAAATAAAACAGCCAAAAAAAGCTTCCTGACTTGTTCCAGGGATGGTTGCAAAGTAAGAATCATGGCATTTTTACTGTACACCTCTCATCTCTACCACTCCCAGTGGTGATGTTTTTAAGTGACATCTTTGCACTTTCTCTCCCTTATTGGAGATTTCGAAGTTCCAGCCTGGGATTCCCAAACACAACAGTTCTGATCCCAGGATCAGAGATCCCAGTGCTGGGGAAAAGAGCTGGTGCACAAATCTGTTCATGAGCCAAACACTCGAGTCTGTTCACAGCACACCCCAGAGCTCCTCAAACACAGCAGCCAAGCCTATTAAAAGAATACATTAATCTTATTTAATGTCACATATGTGACATTTCAAACGAATAAAAAAGGACTTCCTTTCTCCTTTCCTTTTTCCAGAAGTATCACGAGAATAATTTCTCCCTCCTGAAGTCATATGGAAGCACATTCTGCTCACCCAGCTGCAGTCTGAAAGCAGCACCAGTGGTGGTTCACTCACTGTTCTATCTTCATTAGCCAAGAGTCCCAAGCTAGGGACATCAGAAAGTACAGCCATGCCACACGGGCTGCAGGAGGATCTTCAGCACTCTCCTTCCAGGGTTGTAGGGGAGCTAGTGACCCTGCAGGCCACAGTGGCTGCTGCAGGGACAATCCTCTAGCCACCTCCTCCTGGAGCAGCCAGCAGCAGGGGCTGAGCTCAGCCAAAGACAGCTTCTAGTAAATGAGCTAATGAGATGTAAATACCAGCACTATTACAGACACTGGCAGCCTCTCCAGCTGTTAATTACTCTGAAATTAGGAGCAGGACTGACATCAAGGAGTCCTCAGTGTTACTACGACAGAGCACAGTGATCATGGGCAGTCCTTCTGTGACAGTGATGTAATGACACCTGTATTTTCTACACAAGATTTCATGTGAAGAGCTTATAAATGATTTGCATTCCTACAGCCACCTGACTTAACTTTTTTTTTTCCTCCCAAAATCCAGGCTGAAAAATATATTTAGAATCTTATCAAACATTAGTACTCTTCCAAAACACCACTTTGATTCACATTTTTCTGCCTTTTAACTTGCACACGTTTCATAAACACAATTATTTTTATGTGATCATTGCTATGATCAAAACAGGTCTCAATATTAAAATGTAATGAGGTCAGAGATAGGCAAAAAAGAGATTCAGTGTTCTGGTCTGGTCATGAGCCTAACTCATACTACCTGAATAATCCCACCCTGAAACCAGTGTGTACCTCATGCAATCAGCATGTAGCTCAGTGCCCACACACCAGCCAAACATGATTGATGAATCCTCACCTTGGAGAAAATGATGAGATACTCCTAGTCTACACAATAACAAAGCATATTATTTCTCTTGCTCAAGAGCATAGAGTAATAAACTTAATATAAATTTGTAAAACATTTAATATATTTAATGCAAATTAAAACCCACCACTTGAAAATTGAAAAAGTTACAACAGCTTCACTTACCATTAAAAAATAATGTTTTATAAATAACAGATACATGCTAAGTGACTGGCAATGGCTACAAAACCAATTAATTTATGTGCTGTTTATCTTTAAATTGGCTTTGAAAATTAATTTTTAAATGCTTTCCTGATCACAGTTACTTAGCAAGTAAATATGATGAATATGAATACTCTGCTTTGTTTCCACATCCTGTACAGTTTCTGTGCATTTAGACATTGCAGGATTTCTACTTGCTGGTTTAACCCTATGTGGAGGACCAAACATTCTGTGAATCACAGAAATCGACTAACACATCAAACAAACAGCAAATGTTTGTCTGCTTTAAAAGCCATAATCAGAGGATAAAGAACTGAGCTGAGACAAGTAAATGAGATTTATGTTTTGCATCTGAGGATCATGGATCAGGTGCTTGCTTGTCTCCATTTATCTCAAGCAAAAGTGAGGGGAACGGCGCTTACAAAAGAGGCTAGAAATGAAAAACTGCATCTTCTTGTGTGAAGTCGAAGGTCAAAGTCATTCTTGCCAAGCTGAAGGCCGGGCGAACGCAGCCACCAGCGAACGGGGCTGCTGAGCAGGGTACCGAAGGGAAACGATGCCCTCTGCTGCTGCTGCTGCTGCTGCTGCTGCTGCTGCTGCTGCTGCTGCTGCTGCTGCTGCTGCTGCCTCTGCCGAGCGCTGCTCCAGGGCTTGGCTTCGCAGGCATCGCTCCTGGCATCACGCGTGCCGAGGACAGCTCCTTCCCTGGCTCTTCAAACAGAGCGACTTTGCCTTGCAGGGGAAACTAGGAAGGAGCAGAACAAGCTCGAGTGAATCCAAGTTTCCAGGAGTTCTGTATTTGGGTAAAGAATGTATGAAGATTTAATCCGATTTTTTCTTCTCCACCAGTGGAAATGAAAATGATCCCCGAATTATCAAAGGGCAAGTTGAACTCTACACCAAAGTCAACTAGTTCCAGCAATACATATTGGGCACAACGTTGCCTTTAGCACCACTGAGTTCACAACAGAAAACATCCCACCTGCCTTTGCACAAGGCTTGTGAAATGACCACAGTTCACAGAACAAAATTGAAGCAATAAGCAAAGCTAATGAGCTGACATCAATAGGAATTGTTGGTTATTATAAAGTCCTATTTTATCACAAATCCCACCCTGTGTTCTGGAGTCTAGACACTGCTGCTGTGGCCTTACACTGGGCATCCCAGCTCCAAGCACTATGAAAAGCTGACTCAAGAGGAACAGATTTTTGCCTGGTTCATACTCTGACACTCCTGCAGCAGGGTGTGAGGAACCAGAAAACTCATTGTCAGAGCATGACAAATTCAAATTGCAGAACTTGTATTTAGCAGAACATTTGGGTAGAACTATTGCTTCACAGCTCATCAGCAATAAGATAACTAATCTAATCATCATCTTTTACCCTTCAAACATTAACCAGACCCCAGACTGGCTCAGTCACGGGGTTTAGCAAAATATAAACACTATTCAAAGGTGAAAAGATTTGATGTCATAAACAGAAGATATAATATTTCTTCAAGAGCATATTTTCTAAATAAAAATATGATAAATCAGGTTTAGCTCATCGTTGGTGTATTGTCTGGTGCTGTTTGTGGGTTGTTTTTTTTCTGTTTGTTTGGGTTTGGGGTTTTTTTTAGGCTGGCTGGGTTTTGTCTCTATGCTTTAAGTAGACTCAGAAGTATATACAGACTTCATCAACATAAAATGCTTAAAGGTGGCTTTAAACCAGTCAACAGAAGACGTTGACCAGGCAGGGAAATCTAACAATTACATTTTATTTCCATGGCAAAATTGCATTTAACTGTCCTCAAACACACCTGAAGTTAGTCCTGACTTAGATGTATTTCTGTACATGGACTAAATGTGCTGGTTTAGGATTTAACAGATGGCTGGGGACAGACAGGACATCACTACGACAAAGTGGATAACAGGACTGACTAGAGTTTCAATAATTTCATCTCTCATATCAAGCAAATTACCTCTTTTTCCTAGATTCTAATATAGGAGTCTTTGTCATAAACCAAACTTTAAAGCTGATTTCTATTCCTTCTAGGGGAACAGGCTGAAGTCTTCCTGAAAATGTTTTACTATTTTTCTACCAGAGTGAAAGGAAACACATAAAAGGTGGCATCCCATTTCTCTAAATATGCTTTCTAAATGTTAAAGGGTTAAAGCAATTTCCAGAGGTCTCTGTCTAGAGAAGGCCCACCACTGATATTTAATTGAACTGCCTTTGCTCTGAGGAATGCAGTAAAATACACCAAAATCAAATGTAAATGCAAGGTTGTCCTTTAAGTAAAGAAAGTCAGGTTAATTTGTCATTTTTCCCCCCCACCATTACACAAACCTACATTGCCCAGCTGCTATAAGCAAAACTAATTGAAATGGTGAAAATATTTTGATTTGCAGCAGCTGATGATTGATCCCACTGAATTTAGTGTGATTATTCACTTGAAGACTACATTGCATAGCCAGAGAGGTGGTACTTTTTACACTTGCAATGATAACTTGTAAGTAACATTAGTAGCTAATAATAATTAACATCTATTAGTCTTCAACGACAAAGAATTCAATTGTTTTTTTCCATTGTTACTACGTGGCCTTTGGTACTCGATTTAACTAGGGCTATTACAATTTTATCTGTTCCTGTACATCTAATTGTCCATATTGATTAGATCTGTCCCTAAAACACTATCCCATTTCCCTGCTCTTCACTCATCCAGATGAAAACCATTTAGGCAGCTTAGCAGCCTCACTGAAGTCGATGGATAAAGATGAATAATATCGATTTAAATGGCTCTTAACCTTGTAAGAGATCCCGTGTAAGCGACCTGCAAGCTGCCATCATTCAGACATGGCCGTTTGTTCACCAGTTCTCACCCTGTTTTGCACAAGTACAAACAGCAAACCAGAAGCAAAACACCTCTAGTTAGGTTCACATCGTCCTGTGTCTCTTAAAAGCATTTTAAACCTATTGTAAGCACATCTTCAAGTTTACTGCACCCCTTGTGCCTTTCAGCTCCTGGTGGCAATTTCCACCAGCTCTTTTATACTGGATTAAACCCTCCAGAACAACCAGATGTAGATTCCTATTTATCAATCAACTACCAAACAGGTACAGAGCACTGCTCAGTAACTACAGCTAGTGCTTTCCTAAAAGGATTGAAATTCCTGCGGTCAGACTAAGAACAAAACGTTTCTGAAAATTAAAACCAACCCCCAAAAAATTTCAAAATGAAAACCAAAACATACACACACTTAAAAAACAAAACAAAACAAAACCCAAACAAAGCAAGGCCAAAAGAAAACCAAAACACAAAACCACACACACACACACAAAAAAAAACAAACCCAACCAAACACACACACAAAAAAAGCTCAAACCAAAAAAACAACAAAATTTTTGGCTGCAGAAGTCACAGAACCTTAATGGTGCTCAAGAGTGTAGGTCACTTGATAAAATATAAAATAAATTTACTTGAAAGAGCTTTGTAATATCCCTGCTTACAAACCGACTGTCTCTTGTTTTGTCAGTCATTGGAGTGAGGCTACCAAGTGGATCCACAGCGGGCACAGCGTGGAACCTTTAAAGCGACTGGTAAGAAGACAAATACTTCTTTTACTTTTTAATTTACATTAAAAAAACACAAAACTGGACCGTTTCCCAGGCTCAATAACTCGTCTTTGCCAATCCACCTGCAGCTCTTTGTAACTAATTAAGAAACTTCAGCAAACACTCGGAGCATCAAAGCCTAAATGCAAAAACAACCCCAAAAAATGAAGCACTAACCACTCCTACCAACTGCCTCAGGAGTAATCGCGGTGCTTTTTTCTTTTTTTCCTTTTACAATGAATCTGTTCCTTGCAGCTGATGCCTTTCAAAAGAATTTGAAATGGTTAATCCTAAAATTAAAGGACAGAATGTTTCATAATTGAAACTACTAATTACTGAATCTCTACCGTGATTTATTTTCAACACGTGTGCTTCTTGATACTAGAGAAACGGGACCAAAGATTTCTCAATTCCCATGGTGTTTATACTGCTTTTTCAGTATGAACTCAAAGGGGCTGCGTTGCCAGAGCAGACGAAAGGAAAAGCTTTTGCTTTCAGCTTTTTGATGATCCTTTCGATCCCAAAATGCCGGTAAATTCATTTTTATCATGAAGTTCCTTGCTTACCATGTAATAAATAACAAAGCCACGGCTGCACTGACCACATTTAACAGCGGAGGGCACCAAGCGCCTCGAGAAATCGCCTGATGCCGTTATTGGAAAGGGAAGCAGTAGAACGATGCGATGGGGAAGCAAAATGTAAATATCTGAACCACTAAAAGGGAAAAAAAAAATCTTTGGGAAAGCAGAGCATCTTTCTGGAATGTTCTCAAAACCTTGCCCTGCTTGGAGTTCTGTAAACACACAGAGGGGAAGTTTTCCGTTTGCTGTGGCACAAACAGAAGATGTTTTGGATCAGAGGTAACACTCCCAGTTGAGCAGGGAAATGTGTAGCTGGGTCTGGGCATCAGCGCTGAGCGTCCTTTTCCAGTGTGCCAAGAGCTGCAGACTCTCCTTGGGTTAAAACTGGAAACGGATACAAGGGACTTTGGGAATATATATATATATTTTTTATATTAATCCTTTCCTGGTGCAACAGGTGAGATGAAAGCAAAATGTGCACATTTAGAGACACAGAATCACAGAATGGGATAGGGGCTGATCTGTTGGAGAGCAGCTCTGGAGAAAGAGCCCTGGGGGTCCTGGT